>JAOXYJ010179227.1:0-10580 GCA_028566555.1 Lithophaga nigra
CTATGTAACAGTAAGACGCAGACGTGATTAATTGCTGTGGACGTATAAATGTGTTGTCAAAAGAGTTTATTTAAATCCACACTTAAAATAAATGAACATCTAAATAATAATATACCAACATTGTATCAGTTTGGATTGCTAAAAGGTGCAAGTAGGCGAGTGTTTCATATGCCTGACATAGTTTGTTTATAGAAGGAAAACATTTTTCCGACAAATACATGAAACTGAAAGTAAACAGTTCTTGTATCCGATTACGCACTAATATACATTAAGCGCAAAATTAAAAAGACTGGTTTGAAATTTCGGCCGAATTTCCTCACGCAGAAAATATCCTTTAGTTTCATCTATTCCCGTCTGGTACATCACAATATGTTAACAATAATCTTATAACTACATTTCGCTCTCATCTAAAAAATGGATTAGAACCAAAAAAATATGGGTAAGGACAAAATAATGGTTTAGAACCAAAATAAGTATGGGTTAGACCCCCCCAAATGAAATAAAATAAACCACCACCAACATTTTTGTAAAAAAAAAATAAAAGACATATGCAACATTATGCAACAGAATAAAAGACATACCTGCAACATTATTGTAACATAGTGTAAAAGACATATGCAACATTATGCAACATTTCGATAACATAAAATAAAAGACATTTATGCAACATTATGCAATAGCTTTGTAACAAAGAATACATATATGTAACATTATTGTAACATAGTATAAAAGACAAATGCTTCATTATGTAACATTTCTGCAACATAAATTAAAATACCATTTGTGCAACATTTTACAACAGTTTTGTAATGTAGAATAAAAGACATATCCAACATTATTGTAACATAGAATAAAAGACATATGCAACATATTGCAACAGTTTTTGAACGTAGAATAAAAGACATATATGCAATATTATTGCAACATAGAATAAAAGACATATGCAACAGTTTTGCAATATAAAATAAGACATATGCAACATTATGCAACAGTTTTGTAACGTAGATTAAAAGACATATATACAACATAATGCAAGAGTTTTGTAACATAGAATAGAAGACATATTGAACATTATGCAAGAGTTTTGTTACTTTAAAAAACATATATGCAACATTATGCAACAAGTTTGTAACATAGAATAAAAGACATGTGCAGCATTATGCAACAGTTTTGTAACATAGAATAAAAGACATACATGTAACATTATTGTAATTTAGAATAAAAGACATGTGTAACATTATGCAAGTTTTACAACATAAAAGTCATGTGCAACATTATGCAACAGTTTTGTAACATAGAATAAAAGACATATATGTAACATTATGCAAGAGTTTTGTAACATAGAATAAAGGACCTATATACAACATTGTGCAACAGTTTTGTAACATAGAAACATAGACTAAAAACATATGCAACATTATGTAATAGTTTGTAACATAGAATTAAAGACATATGTAACATTGTGCAACATTTTTGTAACATAGATTAAAGACATACATGTATGCAACATTATGCAAAAGCTTTGTAACATATAATAAAGGACATATATGCAACATTATGAAACAGTTTTGTAACAGAGAATGAAGGACATTTATCCAATATAAGATAAAAGACATTTATGCAACATTATGCAACATTTCTGTAATAAAGAATGAGAAGATTACCGATGTTAACTAAATCATACATAATGACGTAAAATAAGCAATAATAATATTCCGTGAACCATTCGCGTTATTCGCAGTATTTACACAAGATAGAACAAGAAACATCCAGAAATTTTGATCTTTTGTCAAGTTCGAAGGCAAAGAAGTTACTGTCTTCCCAATGTTTGATCTGGGAGGGACGTTAAAATACACAAGCGTAGGACTTTAATAACTAATAACACCTTCATGCTGGAGATCTGTAATTTTTTTTGTGTTCAGGTGAAAATGAAACGTAATCAAACTATTACTGACTATGTTGTAGTCTGCAACTACTTTAGCAATCTTTTCACTGGCAAGTTATGGTAGTAATTTTATTCAATATAAAGGGTAGCAAAGATTGAAATTATGTTCATAAGCATTGTACATGCAGTATTTTGGGACATGAAAACTATATTTGGATGTTTGGCAGTAAAGTATACTTACGTTGAAATTTACAGTCGACTTTCTTGTCATCTGTTCTGCCTGAAACATTTTATCTTTTTCTTATTTTTTTCTGTTCATTTGTTTGTGCTTTTCTTTCGTTCTTTTTTTGAGAAATCAAACAAATCTCTAACTTAAAAGAAAGTAGAATACAATATGTAGCGTATGTTTGGAATTACAAGCCGTAAAACACCCAGTCTATTCGTGAAAGTGATTAAATTCGATTTCGAGTTAGGAAATAGGCAATTCAGAAACCAGTAAGGTATAAATAATCAAGCAAGTCTTTGTCAAATGTTTTATGGACATAACTTACTTTAGATCATTACCACGCTTGAAAGATACGTAAACCTCATACGTACGTCCGTGCACTAAGTACTATGGAATATACAGTATGCCTAGGAAAAAACCTCACTGATATCCGGGTGTTATTTATTAAGAACGTTTCTCAATTCTAGGCATAAGACAAGTACATTCTGGGTTGGAGCGTAAACCTTTTTATATGTACGGGGAATAAATACTACACGTACCCGAGTGAAATAGGCCTTTGTTTTGACAAAATAAATTTAAATCACCAAGACAGTCATGATAGTATATCAATCGAGTGATTTATTATCCATATCATGGAAATGAATTATTAACATACACTATATACATCAAAATTTTAAAATGGTGTGGAATCTATTATCTATAGATCTATACATTCATTATTTTAATGTCAAATATATCAGTGTATACTTCTAATGTCTGCATTATTCTTCTAAAAGATGCAGTATCGTTTTAGGAAAAGGAAAAGAAAGTTATTGCCAGTCAAATAAGGAGTGCCAGGACAATCTCAACTGTGTCAATAATAGATGTGTATGTAGAGATCTGTATTATTGGGATGGCATAAAATGTATTCCAAGTAAGTAATAAAGAGGATATCATCTTATTTGCCTATAAACCAGTCAAAGACCGAATATAAATTAATAAATTTAGAATTTTGAGTTTTGGCCTTTTAAGGATAAGCGTCACGTGGAAGAAGTAAATTTAGAAACAAAACCCTATCTAATTATCTAACTTTGATAAGTAGCAGAAACTGAAGCATAGCAGACAGGCAAGTTTCGCTCACATGAATTTCATATGAAATATTAACATGAATTTAATATAAATTCAGCTTATATATGAAATTCACATGAATTATATTTCACGTGAAATTCACATTAATTTCATATGAATTTTACGTTAATTACATGTGAAATGTACGTGCAATGACGCATAAAAAAGAATATTTTGATTTTCTTTACTAAAATTTTCACGTGAAATTCATGTGGAGAATTTCACGTTAATTTCACGCATAAGCTCATTTCAGGTGAATTTTCATGTTATTTTCACGTGAATTTTACATCAATTTCACGCGAGAAAAAATTGCGTGTGCATAGATTTAAAAATGGAGCTGGAAATTATCATAAACTAAGGAACATGTGCAAAGATGAATAGACAGGTATAAAGCCATAAAATGCCGCTAATATTGTATCCCTATTGTCAATAGTTAGTTATTCTTCAGTTATATAATCCCTCTGATTAACAGACACCCTAGTAACGCAATAAATAGGATATATTCAGTAAGCTTAATACAATCGTTATAGGTTTTGTATAATGTTAAAATTATACAGTAATTGAAAGAACAGCTATGTGCATATGTATGCAGTGTTGATCACTGTTCAAATTGAAAAGCTGATCAACAAAATCTGAATTTTTTTGTAATATTATAGAGGATTCACAATGTTTAATCCTGTGTAAATGATGTCCTCAAATATTGAATCGCAAAATTAACTGTACGCATACACTTCGTCCTTTGACGCAAAAGCAAGAATTTTTGTTGAAATCTCTTCACCTTATACTGGTCTTAAACTATTTATTAAGATGCGAATTATATTTTCACCGTAGCTTCATGTAGGCGTGCAACTAATACCTTAAAAAGAAAATAAACAAATAAATTTTATCAAAACTTGATAAGAGTAGCATTTTTTACCAATTACAAAACAATGATAATCCAAATTCTTGCTTTAGACACGTACTGGATATGTATATATTATAATTTAAACTAAATTATTAATTATGTTCTGTAGAGAAAACCTGGAAACTCTCATGCAGTTCGTCAGTGGAATGCATCGAAACTCTACAATGCACAGATGCACTTTGTCAGTGTGGAATCACAGAATATTGGAGGGGATCAAAATGTTCAGCTAGTAAGGGTTATTTATCTTACGAATGTAAAAGATGCATATCATCCAATCGACATGATAGTAGAAGCAAAATATATAAATATACATGAAGATATTTTTTGTTACTTTGCTTATTTCTACCGTAAAAATGTAATAGTTTATAATTTCCGTGTTAGTCGTAGTATTTCGGTTATAGTTTGCATTGATCTTTCTAGTGAAAATAAAATAATTTTTGCAAATAACTGTCAAATTTGGTGGTAGATTAGATATCTTATAGGCCTCAATTAACTACAGTAACGTTTGTAGAGCCAGGTGACAAGATTTTGTTCAAAAGTGACATTTTGGCTAATAAATGTATTGATGTATTCCGTTTAATATTTAAAATTGGTCATTTTAATCAGTAAACTTGTATTTCAGAGAAAGTCTTCAACGACAATTGTCTTGTAACAGAGGAGTGTCAGCAAACATTGTTTTGTGCTCACCAGGTCTGCCAGTGTCCTGCTACAGACTACTGGAACGGTTCTTCGTGCACTTTAAGTATGATTCAGTATAAGTAAAACATTTTGTCGGTTTTCCCTTGTTATGCACAAAATACCTCCAGATTCACTGGTCATTAATTATGAGTATTCAAATGACAATTGTTGATTTAATGCAACAAACTAAATCCAAATTAAATCTACCTAATTTTAAAATTAAGCATTTCTGTAAAATCACTGAAATCTTTAAAAAATCAAATTCATTTTCGTACAGTAGTAGCATCGTTGGCCAATGCTAGGTGCACCACTGGGTAGAGATATTGTTTTGAAAATTATAAACTGGTATCCCAGAAGAGAAACAGATAAAGAAATGCAAAATATACCATTCTAAAACTTTGACCAGCAGATCACGGTTTCTGTTTTATGGTTTAAATCAACCAATCACGCAAGGATTTTCCCCAAAACTGCTCCACCTACCGTTAATCGACATTATTACAGCAGTGTCTGTGGACAATCAATTTCCGTTAAGATACATATAAACAAACTTATTCACTCTAGTTTTCTGTCCTTAACAGTGATTATAATAATATAACCAAAGGTTAAATATTATTTAAAGATTACATTGTCTACAGTAAGCCAAATACAATTTATTCTCGTTATCTTGAACTTTTATCTCAATATTCTTGTTGTTCTCGATATAGTATTCTGCTGCATATTTACTCCTAATATCTCAAAATGCATGTTACCTCAAGCTAATTATGTATGTCTCATCAACTTTGAGGTAACTTGAATCAACAGTAGTTATTTAACTTCATACATATATGTACATCGTCAAAATATATATGTTAAAATTATTGTTGAAACTACGATTAATATGGTCTTTATCCCAATTTTAAAAGTTTATCAGTCGATCTTTCCTGTCAACTTTATATATGGACGAAGCTAGAATACGCCAAGAATATTTCGACCTACAGTAAGTAATTGGTAAAGTTTATCCGATAAGATTCCAGTTATCAGCAGTCGCCAGAAGATATGTGCGATTTCAAATACATGATAGATGAAATAGGAAAGTGATTTGTATAGGCTGGCATGACCTAGAACGTAACCGACTGTGTGGACGAGGCTTCTTTGATATAATTAAGATACATTTGTTTCACCTAGGTCATATAAAATTGACATTAAATCTACTATTTTTATGAGGAGAGATGCTGATCTTGTAATATCGTTAGTTATCGGCAGTTTGAAAATTGCGTTTCAGTATGTTGTCTCTTCCGCTGCTTACTGGAATACCTGATATTGCATGTAAATAAATCAGTGTAGCCCAAGTGTATCACTTCACTTAACACTTTAACAATCATTGCAATTACTTCAAGTCTTTCCTGAAACTGCAATTCTTTAATATAGATGCGATGGTTCTCACTTGAATGGTGGCGTAAAATTAAAAAAAAATATGAATTCAGTTTTTAATTAGCACTGTGAAGCAAGTAGTCTGACTGCCTTTGATTATTTTCCACGGTTGTAATAGGTTTATCAGTTTCATAAATACTTATTATTAAATGTGTTCCTAACAGATCTGTGTGGTTTCTAATACATTCATTTATTGTATGGATTAAAAAGTGCCCCCCAAAAGACCTTTACAGAATGGATACATGCCTTAAAGTAGTCTGGCATAAAAGTATTCCACTATTTGTGCATGAAACAAAAAAATAGACAAAAATCCAAAGACATCGCTTTTTCTTTGAATCGATGTATAATTAATTCTTCTGATTTTATATTTCACTCCAACGTTTTCTTTATTTTCTGTAGTTTATTTGAATTGAGGTCATCGAAATTCTGACAAATGAGAACGCATCATGTAATAATAGTATACAAAGTAGGTTGCGACCTGCATATCTTTGCTTACATTTAAGAACATTTGAAGTACAGAAAATTCCGTATTTTATTGGTCAATTTTTTTGGGAAATCTTTTTCTTAATGTTAATATGGCATTGGAATTGGGGTTTGATCGAAGAATGTCAATCATATAAGTTATAAAGGAGGATGATCATTAAAGCCCCAATTTGGCGCCAAAAAATAAGGAAAATTTATTTAATAGGTAGATGAAAAACTAATCCACGTAAGGAAAGTACAAAATCGGAATTTTAATCAAGCAATTAAATTTCATGCTAAAAAAGAAAATTTTAAGGCCGTCATGACCACGATAATGTCAAAGGTCAGCCAAAATGAGCAAAAACGAGCAAAAAATGCACCTATTTTGGCACAAATAGTTGACAGCGCCACTCACAACTACCATTATTTTCAGATATTTTTACAGGCATCCAATGGTCTTTCTTTTGTTACATTTTTTTTTATTTTAGTTGGCGCTCAGTGTTTAAAAGAGAAAAATGGTCAAATTTAAAAGTAAAAAGGCCGGATGTTTGAAAAATCAGATATTTTCATACTTTTCAGGGTCGCATGTCCTTGACTAAGGACTTTCAAAAACGTAATTTAAATAGAGTTGAATACCCTATAATCTGAACTTATCAAATACAAGAAGTAGTTAGGTTGATCTGTAATATTTTGATTTTCGAAAATAACGGGGCCGATTTAGGCCCTTAGTGATCCTCCTCCTTTGATTCATTTTCTTCTATATGTATTTACATATTACGACTTTCTCTACGTTTTAATTTAGAGAAAACTTTTAATTCGACGTGTGAATCTCCTCACGAATGTGATGAATCACTCCAGTGCAGAAACAACCAATGTGTTTGTTGTGATACTGATTTTTGGGATGGAATGTACTGTACTAAAAGTAAGTACATTGACGATTACCTTTTATGTCGTTAACAAAAATCTATACATTACCTTTGGAAAATTGGAATATTTCACTGTATCTTTATTTGTATAAAGATGAATGCTCAGTCCCTGATCAGTCCTGTTACCAAAAAAGAAAAAATACAGCAGAGGAAGTAAGTAAACAAAAAGCATTGAATTTTTTATTGTTATATAATTACATTCAGCGTCAGCAGATGGTTCTAAGTCTAGAGAATCGAGACATCTATTCATAAAATCTACTATGAATGCCTGTATAAAATTAAACGGCACCTGCTTGTCTATTGCAGTTATAAACAGTATCCATAATCTGAATTGTACGGTTTTAAAACTGAATTATCGTAAATTATTTATGGAATTAATCCTTGTAATTTTGTTGGAATGTGAAAATGAAAACCATTTCCATGTTTTAGTATGCCGCATATTCGCCAATCTTTAGTTCGCACTCGAATAAGCGCATAAAACTGAAACAAATATAGATTCGGTTCTTAAAAACAGTATGAAGCAAGTAGTCCTATATGCAGTCAGGAAGTGCCTTCACATTTTTCGAAGGTTACAATAAGTTTGAACAATTTGGTTTATTTTTAATATGTTGTGCTCCTCTCCTCGCCGACCTGTTTTTGTACTCGTATGAAGCTGACCGCCAGGAAAGGCTAGTCAAGATTGGCCCAAACCTTTAATTTCAGCTTCTTCTACATGGATGATGTCTGTCAATAAATGCACGATTCGGTGACTACATGTATATGCATTAAATCTGCCCCTATGAGCATGAAATTTAGGACACCACCGATACCACTGAGTCAGCATCATACCTTGACCTTCACCACGAAATTGACTGTAGAGGAAGACTTCAGACTAAACTTTACGACAAGAGTGATGACTTCGCATTCCAATTGTCAACTTCCCATTTCTCTGTACCAGTATTCAAGCATCACCTGCATATGGAGTTTACGTTTCGCAACTCATACGTTATTGTAAAGCTTGTGATCAGTACCAGGATTTTCTAGACAAGACTCAACTGCTGACAAATAAGCTACTCAAACAAGGGTATGCTGCTCCCATGTTTAAGTCCTCCCTTCAAAAGTCCCATAGCCGTCACCATAAACTGGTTGGTCGTCATGGAATATCCGTTTCGGAAATGAAATGGGACCTTTTTCCTAGCCCATAGTTTCGTCTTTCCTCTTCTAGAACATTAACTTTTCTCGGACCTGACAATGTTCAACACGGCGGGTTTGTCTGCTTGTATTTGTCTTAATCCGGATTTTGTCTGCCTTACTTGATTTAGCCTTGAAAGATCTTAATTTTCCGTGAACAGAATTGCTACATGTCTTAAAGCAGTCTCATGTAAAAGTTTTTTTCGTATGAACGGGAAAACAGAAATAAAACTGTCAAACATGTCTTTTTCTTTTGTATGGTCAGTTCATCCGATTTTATATTTAACTCCAAAGTTGGTCATATTTGCCAGAATCAGAATCAACAACACGTCAATCAATAAGTGTACAAAAAATAGGTAACAACTTACTTATGCTTGGTTATATTTAAAAACATTGGAAGTATAGAAATTGCCAAATGTTAGTGGTCGAATTCTTATAAATAATTTTCTTGGTGTTAATATGGCTTTGGAGTTTGCTTTTCATGAAATTTTCTTTAATACTTTTTTTCACTAATATAGATCTAAAATGTAAAATGTTTTAGTGAGGATTTTAAGCAATGATTATCAAAAATAAATTTTGAAGAGATTTTAAAAGATTGTTATTGGAAACAGAAGATAAGCACAATTTCTGTACAGACTGTTCGGTCTCAGTTATTTCTTTGCTTGAAGGAAAATTTCAGTGGAGAAAATAACGATTTTTTGTTTTCTGTTTGTTTAATGTTCTATATAAATAATTAAATCGCTTGCTAATTTTGTCCTGCTATTTTCCTTTTTCGTTTGAAATTCTTTTGGATCCCCTTTATAGTTGTATGAATTATATCTTGTTATTGATTGGTAAGTGTGTATTGTTCAAGGGCCTAAGACAGGGTTTCCTGCTTGATACTTTGTATGAAGCACATTTTACACTCTTGACGATTTAAAAAGAATATTTTAGAGAAACGTGTTAGATTTTCTTTCCGTTACCATTGTATGCGTTCATTTCTAGGACCATATTTCCTATGTAAAGTGCTTTGGTTTTCATTATTATCTTAATGTTTTATTTTTATCTCATTCGACTCGTCTTCTCGTGCTGTACTGTCTAATTACATTTTCATGAAACTGGAATTGGTGGTTTTAAAGTCAAACGCGCCTTTTTATATAAATGTCTCCCTTTGTAAGTTCATAACAACCACATAACAGCAATATTTTTGAAGTGTTACAAATATAAAAAGAAAATAAACAGCAAAAATTAAAATTGTTTTTCAATTACTTTTTGAAAAAACGCATACAATTATTCCATATCTAGGACCTGCCAGCCTTTAGAATTTGAAATTTTCTGTAGTTTTACCTACACTCAGAGGAAAAACATGGCTAAATGAGGTCCATTTTATACAAATGGTAATGATGAACCTTAAGAACATAAAATCTTTTTGCAGCACATTAACTTTCAGTGAAACAGATTATTCTAAAATTAATGAGGTAATCTAGTAAGTAAAATGTTTTGGGCATTACGTAATGTGCAAGTTTTGTAACATTACATTTTGAAATTGATCAATAAGGTCAGTAAGAATTTTATATACTTCAGCCAGTTTTTGTTAACTTAATTTCCCTTGTGATCTAATCCAGAGAATAAAAAAAAATATTGTACAAAATTTATTTTCATTTCAGTTAAAATTTTCTGCAAGAAAAATTAGATTGATGTCACCTTATTAACAGTGTTATTTGTTTTAGGAATCTTGTGAGCAACTGTTGAAATCTGGAATTGTTTTATCAGCAGAAAATTTACGCCAAAAGCACCAGGATGATGCTGATAAACAACTTAAAATCAGGGAGT
>JAOXYJ010179337.1:0-17252 GCA_028566555.1 Lithophaga nigra
TTATTAGTATACACAGTGTTTACACGTTTTTCTTCTAATTATTAATTAATACTTATCTATACACACAATATTTATTCATGAAAAGGAACTAAAAACTATATTATGCATTATACTTACAAAAAGATGTTAATGAGGCACTTGCAATAGTGACAGCAGATACAAGAATAAAGGTCACATGAAGGGAGTCAGTTTTTCCCTTTTCCTAAGCATTAGATAGACTTAGAAAAATGCAGGATTTGGATTAAAGCTTGTGGACGTCCTTGTGAACAATTGAATGAAAAAAAGATTGCTGGACATTATTACATCTACTCAAAGGTAAGTTAAACTTTTTTTTCTTTTCATGCTTTTTTCCTTTCATTTATTTAAAGAACCATGATTTTACAATTGAATATTTCCTTATCGTGAATCAAATCACTGATGTAGCAATAGAAAAGTATTATAATGTGTTGAATTTTAAAATAAAAGAATTCATTTGCAAGTGGCGTGTTTTAAAGCATTTCAGAGTAATCTATTTTACATCCGTTTTAAATAGAATACCATAAAGAGAACTGAAAACTTTATTTTACAGCATAGCATTTTCTTAATGAATTCCCGACCGAAGAATATCCATGCCCAATATACTGGGAAGCGTGTAGAAAGATTTCGACCAGCACCAAAAAATAGAAGAGCTGCTCCTGTTCCATCAACAGTAGAGGATGACAAGAAGGAAATACCGACAAAAGCATCCAAATTTGGAGAATCATGTGATTTGGCAATTCAAAATGTTACAGAGGAAAGTTCTTGTTCAATGGTTAATACTACGAAGGAAAATACTGAATAATGATAATGAATGTAAATATTACCAAAGAAAAGAAAAAGATAAGACTGAAGAAAACAGTCTGTAAAAGTAATGAATTAAATTATCAAAATAGAAAATAAGTAACAAAAAAAAAAAGAGAAAAGAATAATGAATGTAAATATCAAAAAAAAAAAAAAAAAAAAGAACAGAAAAGGTTAAGACTGAATAAAAAAGTCTGTAAAAGTATTGAAATTAACAAATGAGGTGGGAGGTGGGTAATGCAGCCAAGTTTATCTTGCCAGTCACAAGCCTGGAATTCCCTCTTTTCATGTTCTGAGTCTGAAGCTGCCAAATACTTATATTTTTCATACGTTTTATTGCATACATGCATGTCCACTGCACATTGTATGTTAATGCCATAATAATTTGGCTAAAGTATACATGAGTATACATGATTAATATTTTTTTCTTAAATTTTCACACGACTAGTAATTATATATAATTTTCATTTCTAAAAATAAAAACCCATGTAATAGGGGTTCTAAAGGTCTTGCATCTAGGGACACTTTCCATTAAAAGTTTATACTAACTATCAGTTGAACTGGAAATGAAACATGAACCACACTAGTTCAGTTCAATTGCTTTGTTGAAACTAAAAGAAAATAGATAGTCCACAGCAAATGGTTCAAATCCAGTTCCAACTGCATATGGAAATGTCCCTTGATCTTCTTGTTCATGGCATAAATAATGTCCTGTTACCGCAGCTTCTGAATCTATAAATATAAAAGAGGGAATAAGGGTCACAATACTTCACATTGGATAAATTTACCTATGAAGATTTCTAAGTTTAGTCTGTGGTTTGTTTTGCTTGGGAAAACTTAAAGGGTCAATTAATTATTCTGAATTTATTGTGACCTTAAAATGCAGAGTGACCACCAAACTTATAAATAATATTTATTGGCAGCTTGTAAATGATATTTTGAGTATCTCAGACTGACTGTGACACACAAAAATATCAGGAAAGTATCACAAGTATCTCAGCAAGTCCTCGCTGTGATACGTGTGATACTTTCTGTCTTGACTTATAAAACATCCGTTATTCCATATTTATTGCATTTCCTTATGTCAATTTCAGATGGCCGTGAATTTGCTTAAAGAAGAAAAAAAATTGTCTAATGTCAATAGTATATATCTACAAAATGAATTTCAGAAATTCAGTGTTCCAGCTAGGCTTTTAAAAGGGCATGGAGCCAATCCTGAAAAGAGCACTTTTAACGCGCGATCAACGATTTGAAAAGGGCATGTAATACATTTCTTATATTATGATGGAACGTTTGTTTATGAACATAAAATAGAAATATATTTTTCCACTGCTCTAATGTGTATGCTTCATGTTGGCTTCTACATATCTCTAGAACACCAGTTGTAGACAAATACTTAATTTAGTGAAACATCACAATTTTCTCCATGTTCTCAGAGTATTTCTGAGTGGATTAATTCAAGTAATGACACCTTATAATGTTAAGTCCAAGATTGGTTTGTGACAACAATTTGGTTTGATTTGGTATAAATACGTCGTTTCCGAGATAGTTGATTCTGCGGAATCACGGTATTCCTTTTATGACGTTCTTTCACTCTTTTAGGGCACTTACATACTTCCGGCTATATGATTTGATAGGGACCTTTTTAAATGGTCCTCTTAAAAATGTTTCTGGCTGGTATTTTTTTAAAGAAAAATTGAGAGGAATGACCGATTATTCCAGAAAGTGGGTACATAATTTCTTAAGACGTGAAAACTTACAAGATTTCTTTATTTCATCGTTTCTACCGGGCTGTTCAGACATGTTGAAATCGTGCGCTTCAGATTAAAAAATCGTTATTTAAACGCTAATTCTGTTCATAGAAATATTATTTCTTGAAATTGTTATTAGACATTCTAATTTAGAAATATTGTTTTAAAGCAAACTCTTAAAGAATAAACTCTAGAACGAATGACTTGCTGCACGCTTCAAAGGAAATGACCGAAATGCCCTAAATACTACCGGAGTCACGTGGTAAAATCATAAAATAAGTACCGCGATCCCGAATGATCAGCTACCTCGGAAACGACGTATTAAACAAGGCAAATTTTTATATAAATGACAACTTATTCATGATTTGGATTTAATAACTTGCTTTATAAAATGAATCTCATTTTTGTACACATTATTTTAATTGTGTCTTAGGCATCTACTTTATGGTGTGTGATTTTCACATTTTTGTCAAGCAAAGGGAAATAAAAATGAAAATATCCTGCATTTTCTGCATTTTAGGGGGAAATTGGTAAATATATGACTTGTTTTTTTGTCATGTATATGTTTAGACAAAAAAAATATGTTTAAAGTAATGTAAAGTAAAGAAGACTGTTTTATAAAGACAGAAAATCTGTCATGAGATGTCATGAATTAGTATCAGACATAAGAATCATGATGCTACATTTGTAATGTCAATCTATGAGTGATAACTCTGATGATGATGAGTTTGATGATTTTGAAGATGAGTACCATGGTCGTGGATTTACACAAGAGGAAGTGATAGATAGGATTCTTGGATATTGTTTTCCACATAGCATAATCTATCTGTTGTCTGATGGGAAAACTGAACTGGTTCCATCATGGTGTGGTCAGTTCCAGGTACGTGTAAATCCTATTACTAAGACATTGTCCTTCCTCATGTTTGATTATACACCAGAATACTAAGAGGAGGTCCGAACTGATATATTGAATCAGAAACTGACTTCTCAAGTTTGTAGTGCTATTTCAAAAGAACTGGAAAAATATGAGTGTTGCAGGGTGCTTAGAATGGATGTAGAACTGGAAAATTTAGAAGAAATTTGTGTTGTGAGAAATGATAGTATGGCCATTGTATATTGCAGAATGATTCCCCCGACAACATTTTATCAGAGATTTGTCAACGTTAGTGCTAACGATAGAAAGCAATGGAAGGAGAGGCAATCCTTTTTACCCTTTCAAGGTCGTAGCTTTTCTGATTGCTCCCAAGAGTACCAGTTGATCTTTTGTGGTAACTACAGTGAAGTATCCGACATAATAGCGCAAGTAAAAGCATGCAACCCTCAACAGAAAGTAACTATGAATCCTAGCCCGATAACTTTTTGATAGGTTAAGACCCTTGTCTCGAAATTGACATGCATTGGAGGAAGGGTAAATACAAAACTTAATGAAAAACACAAAGACTGATTTTCAAATCGTCCACTCCACAATTGGCAACATTCTAGATGGGCCCGCGTATGGAGCTTATATTTTACAGCTCATTCGTTACTCCAGAGCATGTGACCTAAGATAGTGCCAGGTGGCTCTTGCTACAAGAGCTGCTCAATCAATGGTATGGAGTACACAAGCAATCCCTCCTTAAAGTTTTATGATTTGGTTCGCATCTGCAGGCCTGTCAATTTTTCATGATGAACATGCGTGAGATTTGGTGAAATTTCAAAGATCATTTTAAGTGAAATCACGCTTCAAGCCCAACTAATTTTGTCCTTTTAGGTAGAAAAATTGGTGAAATCACGTTTCACGCCTAATTTGGGGGTATTTTTCACGTGTCACACTTCCGAAAATTGGCTATTAGACCCCTTCAAGACCCTCTGGAGAATCACACACTGCTTTAAATGTGCTCATTAATACAGTTTGCATTATCTATTTTCTAGATTTGTACTTTCTAGTTGTTACATTGCTTCTAAAATACATTTGACTTGATAAAACTATTCTATTATGCTTACTAATGCTTAACGCAGTAGCTTAGAAGGGATAAATGATTCTTTCTTTATAGTGGAATAAATATATTCTGACAGAGGAAAACAATTAATATGCAGGTCATTTGACAGATGTATCCAAAGTTCAAGCTGAAAATAAAGTGGCTTGGTTGTAATTTTTGTTCATTCCTAAAATTGTGATTCATTATTTTTGTTTTTTATTATCAATCAAACAATTAACTGTGATTTGTTATTAAAATACTATGTGTGAATTTCAGCTAAATTTATTTCCAGTTCTTCTGGATCTAAAATTCCATTCTCATGTAATGCGTTTTGAATCATCCATTTTCTTGTGAAATTTTGATGAGATAATGTTGTCCTCCAAGCAATCATGATAATGCATTTATTTGTGATTGCCAAAATTTTTCATACACCATGATTGGCACAAAGTAAAATTTTTTTTATCGTAACCTTGTATTGAATATTGCAAGTATCCCATGGCCACTCTTCAATCGGACCAAAGCAATATATCAGAGAAACTTTGTATAGGTTAATCCTCTAAGACGAAGCATTCAGACAGGATCGATTTTTTTACGTATACACCTTCCGTAGGATGGGGCATTCTATAGCTTATCATAAGAAGTGATTCCACCTTCGTTGAAGGCCTTATGGAGACCTCTAGTTTAATAGTGAGCACAGCTCGCAACGAATGGGGTTGCAAACAAGTGAGCTCAACAGTAACGTGTTAATTTAATTATGACTCCAGTATATGACAGGCGACAGACTGCAATCATAGAGTCCATACTTAAAACGTGTTGGAATTCAGTTAATAAAATTGCAATTTGGTATAGAACATCAACACTGAAATCAATGCTTATATAACTTTTCTTTACATAGAATTTAATTTATTACACGGACAAAAATATTTTTTCGGAAGCTGCGTTTAATCTTTACAGTGTGTCATTAACAAAGTTGCGTCCTTTGATCTGTTGACGTCAGATGTTGTTGGAATGCACTAAAACCTACACAGTGTTTCAGCTAGGACTTAAGGGCAGAGGGGCGCAACTTCACAAAAAGGGCACTTTAGCGCGATTTTAAAACTGAGAAGGGCACAACTGAAATAGACAAAATAGGTAAAATACCAAATAAACTGTTATTTTAGGGTCTATTAAGTCTAAATAGCATATTTCTTTCATTCTATGACAAGTTTAACTCCTATAAGTCCTTATTTTCATTAAAAATTGACTGTTTTACATGATCTTGTATCCAAAATATACAAAGGGCAGAGGGGAGCACCAAAAGGGCAGAGGGGTGCTGCGCCCCTCTATTTTGGGCTAGCTGGAACACTGCTACATCACTGTCCCGACAATGACCCAACCTTCGTTTGTGAAGTTACGAGCTGTGCTGGCTTGTTAGGCAATGCCTATTTTATATTTAGTTCCGTCCTGTGGATGGAGTTTGATCTACGCTACATTTGTGCCATATCTTCTTTTTTCATATATATATCCCAATTACATACAAGTCAAAGCCAAAGGGTATGATCTGCATTTTAGGCAAAGCAGGGACTCTCAATATACATGATATATGGCCATATATTTCTTTAAAAAAGTATCTGGGCACAGTATGGGATAACAGAAGAACTTGTTGATTCCACAACCCGTACAAACTTGTAGGGCAATCTGTCTTAAAGTTCCTTTTTGAAGTCCAAGGTCTACAGAGAACGTGTTTGCCATGTGCTTTTGTCTAAAACTGGTCGCTTTACTCTTAATTCTGCTACTAAATAAAAGTTGTACAACAATATTATGAGTGAAACGCATAATACACTTGACAGGCTTACTATTTACCAGTAGTTCATAACATGACACATCTTTAACAATCTAGTATTTGAAAAAATATCAGCAGACAACAGGTGCTTCCAATCTCGCCATATGTTCCGTTCAGAAAGCTTCTCCTTGACATTGATCGTCATTTGATTGGCTGAAACGTGAAAAGGTGGGCGGAGCCTGTCGGCGAGATTTGCGACAGAAAAAATACCTTATACAACCATTTGCGATATAATCGACACTTAAAAAAGCAATCATCTCCTTCAAAAATAAAAGTGAAATCATATACGATACATTGCTTCACTGTTAAACCCCCTACTAACTCACAGTCAATCATAATATAGCCGTACGCCAGTTGACAGTCGGCGCCATTTTGTGAATACTAATGAGATAATTCCGTTAAATATCGAGTTAGCTCCCCTTTTCGAAAAACCGCTAGATTTGCCTTAACCTACCCGCGTTAGGATACTTCATCTACTGAGTAAAAATGCTCAATCAATATTTTACACTCTACATAAACCCTTCTTTTAGTATAGAAGCTTTGTTTGTGTACAAAATACAAAGCAACTCACAGATAATTTGGTAGGTTTTCATTTTCAACAGTAGATATATTGTTGCCATTCAACGATCTAAATATATAATATGCAAATACGAGGGTATTTTCGGTAATTAATGCGTTGCTGAAATATAATAATTCCTATACAAGTTTCATATGTATCATAACTGTAATCATATTAATATCTTAATACCTACATAATTCTATCTGGCAACCTAGGGTATAATGATATATAATACTAAGTATGTATATTGTAGGTTTTTTGGCTGTGTCAGAACAAACGGTCCATAAACGTGGTTATATGAACCGGCGACGGTCCGCTGATTAATTATTATGTTCTAACATTAGAACTTTTAACGAAATTAATGTTCTGTTGATCACGGTCCAAATGGCAGTTTATGAACCGGCTACAGTCCAATGATTAATTATTATGTTCTAACAGAACTTTTAACGAAATTGATGTTCTGTCGTTCATGGGCAAAATGACAGTTAGGATCTATTCGGTCATCTCCAAAACTACCGTAAGACCCTCAGTACCACGAATTTCTTATATATTACCACTTCTACATACAGTTATAATTTTTTTCCGTTAAATGTTTTCTGGATACTTTCAACTTATTTTAGTTTTGTAACAACTACTAATTAAGGGCAAACGAAAGGGGTTTCCCGAGGGAAAATCACTGTTTCAATGAAATATTCGAGTGTCTTTGTCATTGGTTCTTTACAATGCTGTTCTCATTTATATATAAATTTAGATGATTAATTACGTGTAAGGTTTTTAAATCACTTATACATATGTTCGAAGTTTTTCGTTAATTAATATAACGTAATTCTAAAAACTTACTGTTAAATGGTATCAGTAGACTCGGGGCCAATACGTGTACCCAAACAAATTCTTCTGAAAGATTGTTTGAGTCACAAAGGTGGTCGAAGAAAAAATCATAAGTATAAAGGCTTTATGCAAAATTGTCTCAAATGTAGAAAACAATAAGACAAAAACTGAATTAAAATAAAATTATTCAAACACATTTCTTTCTATTAGAATGAGAATGACATCAAGAGCTCAGAAAAGGTAACCAAGTCCTTTCCATTTATAATAACACTGATCATTTTAATCTATAAGCGGTAATTCATAGATGAAAGTCAAATCGGACATAATTTATACGAAATACCAAGTCAAAGTTTTCCTTTAATAGGAAATTTCGATATAGAGCGACATGTTATAAAATGCTCGAAGAATTTTTTTTACTTAATGTTTTCTTCTCTTTATTATTTTTTTCTGCTTTGCGGTACCTTCGTTTTCCCTTTTTCTTTTTTCGTGACATTTCCAAAAAAAGTAATAGTTCCGCACAAATATGTTCGGATCAATAATCGCTTCTCGCTTATAATAAAGACTGAACGGCATTAATTTCACCTAATATTATCATTAAAGAATTCATTTTTTTCCTTTACAGTCAAGGAAAGTTTAAACAAGATTCCAAAACAGACGTTCTACAGCAGATATTATAAGTCGAAATGAGACAAAATACTGCAATCTTTGAACTGAATACTTAGTGGGACAATGCCATCTTCTGCATTGTTTAGTTATTTTCCTTTTCTATCTAGCCCTTTAAACTTTCCACTTCTGTCGTTGTAAGAAAATATGACACAATTATAACCAACAAAATTATATAATTTTGCTTCATTTCAAGCTTTAGCTTTCAAACAGAGCTCGGAATATGTTATCGGAAAAGACAGTTTTCTTGCGGAAGCATTCTTCAGTGTCTTCCAAAATTATATAAAAATCATACTGGTGCAAAATTCACATTATTTGATATTCATATTAGTCTGAGAAGAGGTTCGAATTAGAATACACAATGTCAAATTATATTCTTTCAAATAATGTCAAGGGAAACATACTTACATCCAAAAAATATTTGGCATTCCTTCCTCTACATTGAATTTGTTGTGGTGTATTAAAAAATTATAAATGTTTGCAATAAAAATTTGAATTAACTAAAAACGTTATGTTATAGCGATATTTCACAAATATATTCTTTGGTGGGACAATAATTCTTATTACTTGTGCTATAACTATTTTAGGTATAATCCCAAACGTTACAGTTGAATTCATATATATTTGTACTTCCAATTTACAGTACGTAGTACTCGTCCGCTTTTATTACTCCTGCTTACATTAAAACAGAACATTATGCCCATGTTTGCATGTGGAAATATAGTAGACGCGAGACTAGCAATTCAATATTTGATATCTCTAAGTTCAATTATGACAGCATAAATTCTAACATAAAACTTTAAGTTCTGTTCCACATATTGTATCCACTGCTTAAAAAATGAATAAAAAGTTCACTTACTTCACCTAACTGAAATAAAAATGTCAAACCTTTAGAGTTCTCTTACATGTTTTGTTCTTCGAATACATAATCGACAAGGCAAAAATGCTCAACTTAATATTTCAAAGTATAAATGTTTCTGATTCTGTTTATTGTATATTTCTAATTGTAATATTGACTATACTGCTCAGGAATGGGGATGTGATAGGCCAATAAATATATCTATATATGTGTCTGATGCTCTTCTATCAGCACAGAGCCTACATAAATATTTATAACAAAGATTGCTGTTTCATTCTGATTTCCAAAACATATATATAGGAAGTAAATCACCTTTGATACAACAGCTCATTTCATATTTTGTTCGTCTTAATGAAACAAGTACAAATATACTTACAGATATCTCAATTCTGGCAGATTTGAAAATGCATTTTTTTCAATCAGTGATATTTTGTTGTAATACAAATGTCTGAAATATAACAAGTGTAAGATAAATGTATTTTCTATTTATCAGATACATTGTGCTGTTTCAGACTTGAAACTATATATACATGTTTATGTTGTAGATATGATTCAGTGGCAGTGGCAGTGTGCTATGATCAAAATAGTGTCTTCGTTAATTTTGTTGTGGTGTATTTAAATATTAAAAATATTTGCAATAAAAGTTTTGAGCAACAAAAAACCTTATATTATAGAAATATTTCACAAATATATTTTGTGAGGGACAATACTTCTTACTATTTGTGCTATACCTATTTTAGGTAAAATCCCAAATGTTACAGTTGGTTCATATATGTTTGTACCTCCAATTTACAGCAGGTAGTGCTTTTCCTTTTCATTACTCCTGCTTTCAATAAAACAGAACTGCATACACCAGTACAAAAATTAAGTGAATTAGAATAATTGTCGTATAAGTATAAGTACGCCGAAGCTAATATTTTATGCTGAAATACTGCTGAGCATCTAAAACCTCAATTGAAACATTTAACTTTGCGGAACACATGTCTCTAAACTAAAACGGGGAATATGATCAAACCGCACATCGCTTGCATTTTGAAATATAGCAGATGCCATAGTAGTTAATTAAATATTTAATATTCAATTATGACAGCATGAATTCCAATTAAACACTTAAAGTGAAAAAAGGTGATTTCTGTTTCACATATTGTATTCACTGCTTAAAAATTGAATGAAAAGTGTACTTGCTTCAGAGTTCTTCTACGTTTTTTGTTTTTCGAATACTTAATCCACAAGCTAAAAATGCTCAATTCAATATTTAAATTATAATGTTTCTTATTTCCTCATTGTCATGTTGTCATGTTGACTACGCTGCTCAGCAGTGGGGCCGTGATTGGTTAATAAAAATATCCGTATCTGTATCTGACGCTCTTCTATCAGTACAGAACCTACTTAAATATATATAACAAAGGCTGATGTTTCGTTCTGATTTCCCAAAAATACAAGGGAAGTAAATCATCTTTGATAAAACAGCTCATTTCACATTTGTTCGTCTTAATGAAACAAGTGCAAATATACTTACAGCTCATGCAATGCTGGCAGATTTGAAAATGCATTTTTTTCAATCAGTGATATTTCGTTGTAGTGCAAATATCTGAAATATAACAAGCATAAGATATACATATTACTCTTAAGATTTGCTATTTATCGAATACATTGTGCTGTTTTAGACTTGAAACTATATATGTTGTACATATGATTCAGTGGCAGTGTACTCTGATGAAAAAGTGTCTTCATTCGTGTATGCATGACATCACAATAGGTCATAATGATGCAAAGGCATCAAGTGTGTAGTTCCGTAATCAAGATGTAAAATTGGTTTAAATGATTTAAACTAGCTATACTTAAACTATGATTTGATTTTCTTCTTGAATACCATTTAATGAAGAGTCTTCTTGACTGTTTAACTAAACAAGGTTTAAGTTTAAACTGAGTTTACATTAAACTACTTTTATGAATACCATCCAAGATCTTTAAGTATTTTTCCAATAGGGTCTAATGTTTCATTACTGGCCGCCTTCTTGCAATTCCAATTAGAATGAAAAACATTGACTTAGTGGAAGACAATCGAGAGATCAATCTTAAACTGTTCCGGATTATTTGTCTTTCATGTTTCAAAGAGAAATATTTTAAGATTATTTCCTATAGGGTTAAATGTTAAACTACAGAGAAATCTGCTTGAGACACCACCTGTATTAAAAGATCAACCTATTTCAAGAGACCCATTTAAAATAAAAACTTCAAATATATTTGAATTGAAATTAACCCTTATTTAGAGAGTATCTGTCTTTAAAGACCATTTTTCCTGTCAACCTTGAGTAGTCTTTCAAAACAGGTTTAGCTTCAATTTACGTGGCACAATGACGGCATCATGGAATTTCAATCGGCATGAAAAACACCACCTTAGTGAAGAACCATTCAATGATAATTTATGAACAGTTTCATTTAATTTTCTTTCATGTTTAAAAGAAAAAGGTCGTAAAGACTAATTTTCCAAAGGATCCAATGTTAAACAACATGGCTCGGTGGCGGCAAAATCCTGGAATTCTGATCGGAATGAAAACGACCAACTTGGTTAAGGACCATCCACTGATCATTCATGAACAGTTCCACTTCAATTGTCTTTCATGTTGCAGAGGACAGGCATATTTCGTAAAAAATTAATGACTTTTCTTCTTGCTAAAAGTGACCCATGTCCCTTTGTACTTCAATAGTAGAAATATTGATATGTATTACTATATTGGACGTGACCACAGGTTTCTTCAAACTTTTATTTTTCTTGCTATGGCAACCTATTTTTTCTATAGCAGGTTTTGAACAGACGTTCTATCATACCGGGAAACTGTAAACGTTCAAAATATGAACCATAGAAGCTGCATGGTTCGGTTGCAGGCATTCTAGAATTCCAATCAGCATGAAAGGTCACCTGTGCTGTGTGGTTTCTATGGACAGGAAAAATGTAAAAATTTCGATTAAATAGTAAATAAATGTAATGTTTCCATATTGCGACTGTACCAGAAGGTCACAGTAAATTCCACGTGCAGAAAATTCTTGTTTTTTAACTGATGATATCAGACGTGGTGTCAAATTACTTTTAATTTTATTATGTATAAAGAGGGATACAAACCATACAAAACAATTATCACGTATTTTATCATTATCCCCGTAAAATCAGGAGAAGGTCCTAAAAGTGGTATTTATAACTTTCTTTTAGGAACACTTTTTCCACCTATACTGAATTATATGCCGCTTTCATTTGTAAATTTTAATATACATGTACCGGGACCTGTAACCATGCCCTATAAAATACTTAAATTAATAAATAAGTTAAAAAACTGTCTTCAAGTATACAGGGACATAACTACCGTTGAGGACGTCAAGGCAACTATCAACTTCTTTTTTATTGAAAATTCCAAAACCCAATTTCTAAAAGTAATTTCTAAACCAAAAGTTCAAACAAACAAACAAACAAACAAACAAAAAGTGAAGCAGTATGTGTACTTTGAAAAGGCCTCTTTCATATTTGGTATTTTAATTGATTCTTTGTTAATATTTTTAAATGAAATGTTAATGTCAACAAGTTCGAACTTAAAAATATGAAGTTAGGCTGTATTTCTTAGATTTAACATGTTTAACTATTTATACCCCTGCTTCAAAGGAGTGACGGGTAGACTGGTTTACCCCTGTCCGTCTGCCATCCCGCTCCGTCACACATATATTCATCACAAATTTCTCAGCAACCATAAGCTGCTTATAATTCGTAGTTGATGTGAAACATGACCATGGTTAGTTATATCGTGGGTACCAATTTCGTACCTGTGGCATAGCTACTTTCTGTTTAACGATGCCAACATGAATTTTTCCCTATATGTACTATACAATTTTTTTCGTCGCAAAGTTCTCAGCAATAATAAGATTCAACCAATCCATAGTTAGTGTCAAGTATGATCATGTTGAGTTGTAACGTGGGTACCGATTTTATACCCGTTGCACATCAACTTCCTATTTAACTATGCCACATTGCATTTTTTCTACATGTATGTACAATACAAATTTTTCGTCACTGAGTTCTCAGCAAACATTAGCTGCAACTAATTCATCGTTGGCATCAATCGTGACCATATGTACAGTTGTACTATACCAATTTTTCGTCACAGAGTTCTCAGCACTTATAACCTGCAACTAATTTATACATGTAATTGATGTCATGCATGACCCTGAGGAGTTGAAACGTAGGTACCAATTTTGTACCTGTTCAACAATGCTGCCATATATTTTACATATATGTGTACAATGGAAATTTTTTGTCGTAAATTTCTCAGCAAATATACCCAGCAGGGAGTTTATATTTCGTGTGAAGCAAGACCGCAGTGAGTTGTAAGGTGGGTGCTGATTTCGTACTCTTGCTACATCCCCTTCCTACTTGACGATGTCACCATACATTTTACATAAATGTGTACCGAATCATACTAGAAACATGATTAAATAAGTAGATTGATTGATTGTTGTTTGTTTAACGTCCACCGGCAAATTTATATGCATATTCAGGACAAGTTAATAATATATCAATTGGTAGGATCTGAAAAGTGGGTTGATCGAGAGAAGGGCGGGTAATTTTGATTGCCACTGGAATCTGAGGGAGTATTTGGAGGGGTCAGAAATTTAGCCCTACAACAGGTCACCTACGGACCTCTCCGAAGAGTTGTTGCCAAAGGGTTCTGTAACGTGCAAAGAGCGTGGCATTCTTCAAGCACGTGCCTTAGATTTAACGTCCCCATATCAGACTGGACGTGGCTGCGTATTTATACATCCCGCACAGCCAAACGGACGCCCCATCAGCACGGGTCTTACTGCCGGACGGGAGAAGTCCAGATAACCATACTTCTATACCCCAGCTACCATTGGAGTCTAAATAAGTAGAATCCATACCACCTAAAATGTATGATTCATACCACTAAAATGTATGGTTCTTATGTCATTCCAACCTCCTAAATGCCTATGAGCGGGGATATTTGTAAGCTGAGCTTACAGGTCTTACATTTGTCTTATCATGACATTATATTGGCTATTGGGTAGCGTCTTTGTACATGTATATGCTTATGTGTCCAGCGGCATTCATATAAAGATACCGTTCACGTATTTTTCACTACATCAACATAAACTTGTAGAAGACATCATAAATGCATATTCCAAGGTGCATTTTTTCATACACTTAATCTGTTAAATAAAAAAAATAGTATGATAGCTACAAAGTACCATAATATGGTAGATTATAACATAGTATATTATACTCATATCTGGGGCTAAATTCCAATATTTCTGGAGAAAATTCTGATTTTGATACTTGTCAGAGATATAGTGATCATAAAACTTTGGTTTGAATCTGTCGACTGATGTGAGTGATATATGTAGTAGTGCTAACAACAATAAAATTTACAGTTTCATAACATTTTTATGCGGATGATTACAATAATCCTTATAAAGCATTTCTGGTCTCAAACTTGACTGAGTTATTTATATGAAGGTTTTGTATTGATCTGACTTAAACTGTTCAGTCAAAAACTGCTATGTGTTGACAAGGTTTAGATGAAACATATGCCCTCCTGTTGTTCATCAGAACATGAGTAAAGTGTAACTTCGTTATAACTGGGATGAAAGGATGTTATTTTAGATTGTAAAGCTAACAGTTTTGGCTGAAGAGGGGAGACTTTGCCCTGCTGAACCTTCTATTCATCATATCAAGACATTGTGAAAGGTTTGCTCTGGTTGCTTTTCATTTAAAGAAGTCGGTGTGTAATAAAATTTTATTCGGAAACATAGATTTCCAACACTAACAAATGTAACTAATTATCGTCCACTGAATTCTCAAACCAGTGTTTTTCAATTTTACTTCTTGGCAAGGAGGTCTTAATTGCTGGTCCACAACCTCCGCTACGTCTGATTTATGCCACTAGTTTTACGGTCCTGGTGCAGGATTGTGACGTGCAGACATGTACCATAATGCTTGTGCATACATGTATATATGAATATTTTAAATTCTTGCTAAAACATAGATGTGTTGAAATTTGGTTCTGTGATAAGAAATGCCTCATCAAAATGTTCAAATTTACTTTATTCAAAGAGGAGTCCAGTGGAAAGCCAACCATAATCAGGCTGAGGGATGTGAAATTTCTGTGCCCGAATAGCCTGACTGGTACTATGAAGCAGCCGGATAAGTTTATTTTAATACTCCGCCACAAATTGGGAAGGGGCATATACAGTCAGTGGACATAAATATTCGCCACCTTCGATTTTTTACCATATATTTCATACAAAACTATATTTTTTTTCTAAAAATTGTTCTGAAGTTGTTTTTCATATCCGATTTCAATGAAATTTTTACTCACAAATGCAGAAATTTATACAGTTTCATTGTATATTTAGATATAATTTTTTGACTTGCCGTTTTAAAGAATCCACCATTTAAATAAGTAGTTTAATTTTTAACGGCACAATTCTTTATATAATCATTTAAAATTGTGACGTCAAAAATTCAACTCTCTGTTTAAAATGTCGCCAGCAGAATACCAAAGGAACAACTTCAGAAAGGCAGAATCCACAGACAAGGCAAAATTTGGAAGACAGAAACGGAAAAACCACAAAAACGACAAGACAGTATAAAATCAAAGAAAACAGTAAACAGAAGAAAAAGAAAACATAAGCAAGACGACGCAAAAACCAAGGTGATATCAGGTGCTCTAGAAGGGTAGGTAGGTCCTGCTCAGTCGATGGCACCCGTCACATTGTACGTGGAATGTTCGGGAAGAAGTCAGTTCCGGGATGTGTAAAGTCCAGTTAGGTCATTTGTGAGATCGAAACGTCGTAACAATCTATCAAATCATGATGTCGGCCGTACAATTTCTGTAGTGATGATATTAACAAAGGCTGAACATAACCCTGGCTAAATAACTGACAGCAGTTTCGCCATGTTTAGAAAGTCATGTCTAAATCATGAATTCTTTCACATCTCAAAACATTTCCAAATAAACAAAAAAACTAACAAATTTCTGTTTTAGTGGTGAAAAATTCAAATTGGACAAGAAATGGCTTCAGGAGATTTTTTTTAAATGTAGTTTTATATAAAATATAGACCAAAAAATCGAAGTTGGCGAATAATTATGTCCACTTACTGTAGTTACCCTTTCTGTCTGGTTAAGTTCTTGATGAAAGTTTATATTATTTAAAGTAACAATATACCATTTTACACATGGTACCTCAAAGAGATGCATCTTTGATAGTATTGCATAGTTCATATACAATTGGATCAGTTAGACCCACATTTTATCCATGAGTGCTTGGTTAAGGTTCATTTTTCAGACATTACACATCGTATAACAATGATACCTCATAGTGGTAGTGGATGCACCTTAGATAGTATACATATTGCTCAGTCCAATTGTTCACATGTCCCCTGATATTGAAAACGGCTAAAAACTGCTCCATTTTCACCTTTTTCACATGATTTGCCCAATTTCACCGTTGCTAATTCCTTTTTACAAATTGTTCTTACATAATTAAGAATTTGTTCGTCAATTTAGTGACTTATGTTCAAAAACTGCCTCATTTCAAGCTGTTTACTGATAATATTAACCTGCAGATATGATGACGTTATAAAAGTCATGAAATATACAGTTCTCGAAATGACAATATTTATTTACTGGTCCTTGTAAATTGATATCTTTATATATAAATTAAAGTTTGTCTTTGGTGCAAAAACATTTGTCTCCCCTTTCCTCCCATAAAATGTGTTATTTCATGCAGTTTTTGTTAGTTGTGTTTAGAAAAAAAAATATTTCTCAGTTTTATGGAACCGTGGCTTTGCCTTGGCAGAATAAATCTGAGATAATTTTTATGTCTGAGAATTTTCTGAACTTCTATGACAACAAATTATAATCTGCTTGTCTGTAACCCTTGGTACAGAAAATATATGTAAAGTTTCATCCCATTCTGATTTAAA
>JAOXYJ010179338.1:0-10579 GCA_028566555.1 Lithophaga nigra
TCTTGAAAGTTGATGTTTGTTTTGCCGATCGGTCATCCAAGATGGTCGCCACCGAGGAACATAGTTTAACATTTACCCTATGGGGAATATCTTCAGTTGAAAATGCACTAAACAGGTTTGTTTTCAAGAACTGAAGCAATTACATTGAAACTAGTCGGTTCAGAATTCAAGATGATATTTAAGTTTCTCGCAGTTGGTCAGGTTATAAACAGGTGAGCGATACAGGCTCAGGTGAGCCTCTAGTTGCTTTACCCTGCCCATTTTCAAAATGTGTGTTTACGCCCTGCCTTATTTCAAGACATTATGTGTCTTTTAATCCAAAAAAGATACTCAAATAATGCACTTTTCCAGCTACAGCAATAAATACATTCACTTTAATTGCCTTTGGGGCTTTATTGCTTGTCTACAGGTGCCCTCTAAGTCCCTGCTAACACGGTTAATGTGCCCTTTGAGCAAAAAATTACCCTGCTCTTTTTGAGAGCTGCAGGAAACACTACACATTAGGCTTTCCGTCTTACATTTTTATGTTGTACCAGAACGTTGATTTCATTGCTATTTTTTGTTTCTTTTTGCCGAGCTGTTTTTCTTTTCTATTTTTCTTTTTCTT
Source organism: Lithophaga nigra (assembly GCA_028566555.1). Classification (NCBI taxonomy): domain Eukaryota; kingdom Metazoa; phylum Mollusca; class Bivalvia; order Mytilida; family Mytilidae; genus Lithophaga; species Lithophaga nigra. Next base: position 608 of record JAOXYJ010179338.1, read on the forward strand.
TTCACTTTCCAATCCTTAATTAAATAATATTTGCTGTATGTTCTTCCTTTAATAATTTTCATTCGGATTGAATTGACTTTTCTCGCCACTGTCAGCAATTTTTCAGCTATATCTTGACAACCACACTTATGAAGGAAGAAAAGCCTGAACAGCTTAGTTGACCCAGTGAAACCCAGACCTAAGGTAGTGTCTAGATTTAACAAATGAAGTGGGAAGAGCAGGACTCGAACCCGCGATAGCAGCGTTAGGTTTGTGGTTACGAGTCAGCGAGCTTAACCACTGGCCACCCAGTAACCCCATTTTTATGGATGGAAAGTGCAGTATAGAAGGGATCCACTCCATTTTTCAACATTATTTCACCTACATGTATATCGTGACAATCAGTTTTAGTGGTTGGAGTAAGATTTTTTGAATAGAAATCACTAATTCCGTCGTTAAATTCCAATAGGGATTCTACGACGTATACAGATACAGAAATCTTCAGTGAATTACATGTAATAACGTTTTTGACTTGAGGATTAGAGTCCATCATTACTCCCTGACGCAAAACTATAGCTGGTATAGTTTTGCGGCAAAAGCTGCTGATTATGAAGATAAAAAGTAACCTAAATGCATGTTTTCAAAATTATAAATGTTCGGTCCATACATAAAAGTCAGTTATGGGCTTTCACATGCATTGATTTTCGACAGGTTTGAAGCACACTAACAAATGAATTTGCATGCAAGATTTTAACTCTCCGTTTTTTTACAACTCACCCTCGGCTTTTCCAACAAAAGCAGAAGAAATTAGATGGATTTGTTGTCGGAAATGGCAACTATCCCCGTACCCCCCACACTGATTTTTTAATTTGGCCCCTTTTTTCCTTCAAAGCCCCTTAAATCCCTACAGTATGGGTTACGACTCTATAAACAATTACAGTTTGCACCTACAGTCAATGACCATTCCAGTGATATATTACAAACCAACTGTTAAGTAATTTTGCACTTATCCTGGTCCCTTGATTTGAACTTTAAAAACCTTACTGGGGTAGTAAGGAACGTAACTGTATTAAGTTAAAATGTACTTATTCAAAAATGAATGAGGAGTTCCACAAGGTCTTTCACACGCAAAATAAATTTTGGCCCCTTATTCGGCCCCAGACCCATCAATCAAAAATCTACACATAGTCCCTCCGGAACTTTATAACTAGTCAGCATTTTCCATGTCTAGTTGAAAAGTTCCAACGGAACAAACCAACTAGTTCCATTCATGCAAAAGAAGTAAAATCGTAACGAAGTAACAAGTTAAAAAGTTCCGCCCGAACATATCAGCTAGTTATAAAGTAGTTTCTGTGCTAAAAATACTTGTCCAGTTCTTGAATTACATTTGTTCTGTTACAGGAGTATTCCATATTCCGTTAAGAAAAAGCCTTAGTAATAATAATGGAATTTTTTAAGTAGTCAATTATTTCCGAAGGATTTTTTTTACTAGCCTCTCTGTTCCTTCCTCTAAAATATTCAGGAACGTTTTGCCTGTTAGTTAAATAAATTGACCAGTTGAAAAGTTCCCTTGGAACAAAATAACTAGTTGAAAAATTCCACCGGCACAAGATAACTACCAGAACAATTGGCTGTTACAAATTAAGGTGGAGTGTTGGTGGTAAGCCGCTCACCCGAACGAAAATTTCCATGTCCCACTGCGTCCGGAACTCACCTTTTTTCTTCTTCTGGACCAAGAACCACAGAGATATAATATAGATATTGGCAACTTCATTGAATCTTGTATTATCGTATTCGGCCTATTTCGGGTCAGCAGAGCAAAATCAAGGATTGTGCATGAATTGAAATTTCGAATTAGGTCAAATAGATGTAGGAGAAAGATGTTACAGTCCGTTGTATCCAAGCTTGAAAAATGAGGGGTTACAAAGTTTGTCACCTAAGGGCGACTTTAAAAATGTAGAGCAGAACAAAGGCAATTAAAAAAAAGTACAGAGAACACAAGGTCAATAGTCTGTTGAGCTCAGATATAACACTTGCCATGTTATTTTTTGATGTTTCACTTGTCTATCAGTTCTACTTCCTTAGTTTCCACGGTTTTGTGTTTTACAATATTTGATCTCCTATCCCGTTTTTTGAAGAACGTAGCCCTACTTACACAAAATCACAATCTCTTTCTACGCAATAATTCCAACTACGTCTTTGAAGAGATACCTATGCAATTTTACTTGGGGAAAAATACTGTTAACTATTTACTATTAACACTATGGATAGATTTGAGTATATTCATATTCCTATGGAGATAGGTCATAGTAGATATATTAACTTAGAAACTACATGAAGAAATTGTTGAAAGAATATACTTCAGTGTTCATTGTTTAAAAATAATGTTATCAATTTGGGTAGCACAATCAAGTTCTAAAACAAATAGTTATATAACAAAAATTTTTGAGAACAGAAAGGTCTAGCCATCGGTAAGTAATGCGTGTTTATTTCACGTGTATATTACTGTCTTTCACTGCTGTTGTTTCGGTGTTTACTTTGACGTCACGTATTTCAAGGACTGAATGAATAATTGCATTTTTATATCAAACCCTTTCTTTGTATTGATAATTTACCCCGTGTAATTTATAAACTTGTTAAAAATCCTGGTGGCCTGTTTTTTTTTTCTTTTCTTTTTTGTTTCAACTTTTATGCTTTTATTTAATTTTATTTCGTGCCCAGAAATCCGTGTACTAAAACCCCCATGGAAATCTGTTCCTCGGGTCATTGACGAAATTAAGACAAACCACATCAAATCTGGAGTATCTTTGTGTGTAATAAGGAAGTTATTGTAATAGTGAACTTTTTACAACAATTTCTGGGCTTGCCACCCCAGTCCAATAAAAAATTCTTGAATGAAATTTGGTGTCAAATGTTTAAATTCCCACAAACAGGATCAAAAGTTCTTTCAGCTCATATAAATCAAATGGTTCATCCTTTCAATGACCATTCATCAGACCGAGTGTTTTTATTTCCTACATCCGAATCTGTCCGTTGAAAAATTATCCCACAGTAAGCCTCATCTTTTGAAAAAGTCGTTCCGACGTTGCGGGTAACGTCCCTTTGTATGACAGTCGAAAATATTGGGAACAACTGAAAGGTCAGTCGTCGCCTTTGTTGACGTCGTCAACGTCACAATGCAATGTTTTGCTGCACCGCAGTGAATGAAAAGCGCTGAAGGCAAGGGTCATATTGCCGAGTCTGCGAGCTTATGCCCTTGCGTGGAAGTTGATTGGTATCATCAAAATACCCGACAATAAAAATACAGTACAAAGATGACAAAATATCTCTATTGAGACTTAAATCATAGTCTTGCATCTTCCGTAAGTTTTGATGGAATGGACAGAATTTTGTCTGGCTATCGTTAAAGAGAACAATGCAATAAATCATTATGTCAGTCATAAAAAGCTGTAATTGATGGATACAAACAATATCGTTACTGCCTACGGAGGCCGAAAGTCCACGATATAAACCGACCATTATATGATCACAGATGTGCGGTTCTATTTATACTGCCTAAACTGGAGTAGATTCCACCCATGCATGCAAAAGTATGGCTGAACATTAAGAAAAGTTTTAGTATATTATACAAAGATTTGTAATTATGGTATGTAATGACAATTGGATCATTGACTTACCCTTCCAGGAAGAGTTGATAACAATACAAATACATTATGTGGAACTTCTGCCGGTATCCACAATAAATCATGTTCCGCACCTGTAAGTGAAATGTATGTAACACTTTAGGTAAGATTTAAAGTTATTCTCAGCAAGTATCAAAATACTTAGGAAATCGATGATCTTCAATTTCCTTTAAAATGTATATATAAATCATTCTATTATATTGTGTGAGAAAAATAACAATTTCAAAGTCATATGGTCTTATGTTGCCATTATAGTTATATTTTAAAGAAAATCGGAGATCATTGATTTAATAATTATATACAAATTTTTTGATTCTTTGATTGCGAATTACTTTTAAATAGCAATGTTGAGAAAACTATGCGATAAAAAAAATTTACTTGTACAGAAATCGTGACGTATGTATCATTCTTGAAAGAAAATTGGTGCCCGAAAGCTTCAAAATAATCAACTTTTGGTGTAAATCTACTGTCCTGATCAGACAACTTTGACACCAAGGCAGAGATTTCGGACACTGAAACCAACTGTTTAAAAGAAGTTCATCTACAATACGAATGATACGATACGCTTGAGGCTGTTCATGCTACAGTGACTAGTTGAACAGAAGTAAACTGTTGATCGGAAAGTTGCTTAAGCAGTGACTTGAGACAACCGGATTAAAGTGTCTCCGTAAATTTCCGGCTTTCATCCCGAGCTGGTATCACACTTCAAAATGTCTATGTCCCAGCTAAGTGGTGATATCGTTTCGTTGTAGATAAAACAACTGAGTTTGACTATTACTGGACATGACATGAAATCGCAAGACGGGTGATGCTAGTATAGCAGGAGATGCTTACCCTGTGGACGCACCTAGTCTCGCTCCTTTAGAAGTTCGTGCGATTTCCGTTCGTTTTTGTTTCATAGATCTACGAGTTTCGAACTCTGATTGGTATCTACTGTTTTTATTATATTTGTGATTTTAGTAACAGGAACGCTATCCAGACTCTAAAAAAGCCTAATATAAGAGTATACCTCTGAAGTAGTTTAGCATTCCAGTTATATATCATTGTCATTCACTTTTATTTGGTCTGATAAATTCAATTTTATTTAATATTATTTCAGGTTGTTTACTCTTCGACTTTTTGAATAGAATATAAAAGGAAATGAATAACAAATCTGGCCATTAAAAGATACAGCCAATACAAATTTATAGAAACTAAACGACAAAAACTTTTAAACATCTTGTATAGCACATATGTTATGCCATTCAGTAGTACCATCTTGGCCGGATCCATCATCAAGTTGATTAAGGGCATCTAGAACGATCACCACTTTGGTCAGTGATCCAGCCATTGTTAACCACTTTCCAATCTCATGTATCAGAACAGAATCCGAAGATGGAATCTGCATGTCAAAGTGGAAGTAAATTTTCATCTCTTCAAACAATCTGAAATTTTTTAAATAGCGGAATATAAATAAAAGTTAAAAGACTCCATTGTACCATATTTCAAACTGACATTTACATTTACCAATCTGATACATTTCATAAAAAGATCAACTTGATGAAAACAAGATTACTTTACAGTTGGGTGCTGATATAAGCGCTCACCAAGTTAACTTCGAACAGCTCTACTGACTTAGAACAGTTCTGCTGACTGATCTAAGTTAACTTAGAACAGCTCTAACCTGTCACGGTCTAGAACAGCTCCAACCAGTCATTGCCTAGAACAGCTCTAACTTGTCATATTTTAGAATACTAGTAGGTCGAATGATTATAATAAATCTCCAGAAGTCGAAACTTTTTGCACTTTATACACCATAAAAAATTACTCTGATAAATATACGTGTCGTTAGTTTGACTAAATTTGTGAAATTTACATCAATATATTATGTGCCGAGTTCCAAACCTGTGCCGTAGTTTGAATGTTACAATTTGAATGAATTTTTATTTTATTTTTTAATGTAGCAACTGTAGTTTACAATACTGCTGTGCGTGTCATAAGATCAATATACAACATTTTATCTGTGGTCAGTACGTAATAAACAGGATGTCACTACGGATCAATTAGCATGTACATGTATTAACAGGTGTTAATCAAATATAAGTGTCGAAATTATATAGGTAAAGGAAAATTACCTGTCACATAAAATTCATCAAAACAGTTTATTTACTTAATGTATAAAATTTACTTTGATTTATTTGTCGTGAACATTAATTGTAGAAATAAATTATTTACCTATTATGTAAAACTTTATAAGAAATGAATAAAAATCATCTTTTTATCAATTTTTTTCCATTTTTGTAAAATCTGATACACTATCACCGTTATGATGCCATCTCTGTGCTATCGATTTAAGGAAGCTACATGAATCCTCAAGATAGCGGCCATTGATTAGAACTGTTCAATCTCCTGACTAGAACGGCTCTAGCTATGGACCAGGACTGCTCTAATTCTTGACCAGAGCTGTTCTACTCTCTGACTGTTCTAATTTAACTTAGAACAGTTCTTCTGACTATTCTCTAAGTTAAATTGGAAGAGAGGTTATGACTGATCGCAACAGTATATATAAATGCCATTTCTAGATTGATTGCCATGCCATATAATTTATTCATATTTTGTCCCCCTATTTAATACTTGATTTCAGATATTAAGAACCAGATATGATGTATGTTTGTAAAGAAAACGGGTTCGGAAGTTTCGTGCCATATTAATACAATATAAAGTAGTACATGTAGTGGACAAAGAACAGAGAGTCAACTTAGGAAAATACATCTTACCATATTAGCCACCAAGATGATAGTTGATATCAGATATTCAGAACCTTACAAGCATACGATTTACATGTAGTCAAGAAAAAGAAAGCAGACAACTTTTGGATTTGAAACTATACCACATTATACATACCACCTGGATAATTCTCTATATAAGATATCATGATTCTGTGATTTAAAATTGTTTAGAAAAATATTATGGAAATTTTATACCACATGAATACAGTAACAGTGAATCCAAATATTCGCTAAACACGAAGTAGACAAGTCATAGATATGAAAATTCATTACACTATATATATAAACTCTAGCTGGATTATACCTGATATCAGGAATATGTCCTTTACGGTTCCGGAGAAAACTGAACAAAAATTTTGATGTCTAAAAATACATTCGGAGAAACATGTAGTCAACAAACAGGAAGAAACAACTTTTGGATATGAAAATGTGTATCCTACCATACTCTTCAACCTGATAGTACTTGATCACGAATATTTACGGAAAAAGTGTGACAGACGGATGGGCGGATGGATGAAACAAAATATTTTTCTCTTCTCTCTTCTTTTAAACGCAGCACACAAATGACCTTTCAAAAATACAACTATATTGCAGTTAGATTGTTTTAATATATAAATGGATGTAAATGTATATATTACCTCCTAATTAGTTTGATATAGTCTGCACTATCAGCTGAACTTCCAATGAAATGAACAAACATGAAAGTGTCAGGTTCTGAATCCTCCACCTGCTTTGCCGAATTTGCAACAAGCGCTGACTTGCCACATCCTATTCCAAAGAAAGTGAGTAGTGGTAATTCAGAATGCAATCCCACATAAAAATCGAAACGAATCTTACTAAATGTAATTAAAACATTTGCCAAGACATACAACACTCAGTTTATTCTGTTTAAAAGCCAGGATTAAGTTAATATATCCTGTTTTCTTCCGAAAGACAATTACGAGTGTAATTATATTCATGATACATCGTATCTATATACTCGATATAAAAGATCACAATAGCGTATCCGTATCACCTCTATGTCGCCTACACCAATAACAGTGAAGATGACAATTTGTTTAATGTAGTGTCAGTCTCCAATCAACCAATTAATCAACCAATGTGAAAGAACACAATTATATCTTGAATAGAAATTCTCTATCAATTTTCTCCTCGGGTGAAAAACAACCATGTCTTTATTAAACTTTATCACTTTTATAGAAATTATTTTTTTTATTACTTTACCAATATAACTGCACTGTTTTGGCACAAATTCATTTACTGTTGACTGCAAAGCTTAATGGCGTATCAAATATTACAAAAATCAAAATTAAATTTCTGAACGCAATTTATACTGAACTTTACTAAAAGTATATATCCATCATGCATAACCAACAGTAAGGCAGAAGATTTTCATTAAGAACTTTTATCAAATATTCTACCCCTCTCAGCCCTCCCGTGAAAATTAGTGTGACTGGACTCATTGCAATTAAATAGTGTTCGTTTTTGAACGTGTTTTGTCGTTTACCCGATTCTCCAAGAATAACAAAAGGCTTCGTGATGTTCTGACTTCTGTAGCTATTAATTTCTTTGAAATAATCTTGGTTTCCAATATACACACGGCATCTAGCTGAAGCAAAAGCTAAATGTGCTTCTCGCTGTTGTTCAAGTTTGGTCAGTTCAGTCCCTTTTGGAAACTCACTGTCGACACAACGTTCTAAATCCTGAAAGAGAATGGAAATAGTGATGACCATGATGTAGGTTGTTAAAAACAAAGAAAATTTTTACACTTGCAAAGTATTTTTCATTTTCAGATACAAGATGTGTTAAACTTGTTGAATAAAGTTTTGCATACAGATCAGGTCTTATTTTAATTAAGATAAGCTGTGCATTGTGTTTAAATGTGCTTCGAGTGGGCAACATGATACAGCTACGTACAGTTTGGTTACTTAATTAATTAGCATGTGTAGTTGGGATACATTTATCTCCTGGCAGGAAGAAAGTATAAAAACTTTTTTATAGGAAAGACGCCATTACATTGTAATATCAAAGCGAATATCGTGTTCACGCATACAAAATTTTTACATGCTTCCAACTAATTCAGATGATTAAAACTGGCTTAATTCCACGTAACTATCCCCCTGTGTCTGTTTGATATCTGTACATTTTCAAATGTTATTAAGTACAGCATGGTAATGCCGTATTTGTGAAATTTTGTGCAAACATTTTTGTCTCGACGGGTTTTACAAGGATTCCTAAAAAACTCTGGTTTAAAGGTGTTCTGAAAAAAAGGACAGCGACATGATAAATATACCCGATAGCCAGAGAAGACACTGTATTTTTTTAATGTCAGGTTTTGTTGCATTGGGTAATCAAAACTTTTTTTCACTAGACATAAACAGTAGTTTGTTTGAAACCTATTTACACTAATCAACAGTTTTTGGAGAAATGTGTGGACATAATAAATCGTTTTTCACTAAATTTATGTGAACACAACAGTGCTGCATGAACACAACAAATTCTAGCACTCCTCATTCACAAAAAGCTAAGTATGCAGTATGCATTCCTCATTTTACAAAAAAAATAAGTATGCAGTAAAATCTGATTGCATACTTCTAAAAAGCTTTACAAGGAAGAGTTAAATTTTAAAAAAATGGGATTTAATCAGAGTGAAACAAACTAGAGGTTCCGTTAGCAGGCTCCACTAATTATATCCCCTCCCCAATCTACCTAACCTCAGTGGTCAAAGGGAAAAGAGGACGTACTAAAATAATAACTTGCAGCTCTAATACATTAATCATATCAAGTATCATCAAAATACTAAAACAAATCAAAATTTTACAAAGGAGATGTACCTTAGGCAGTTTTACAATAAGACAGGTCAAAGTTAAGGTCAGAGTGACCTATATTTGATATGTAACACATCATCTTTTCATTATGTTCTATACACAAAGTTTGGTTACCCTATGTCATAAGATCAAAGAGAGATGCCCCAGATGTTTTTCTATGATACAGGTCGGGGGTCAGAGTCAAGGTCACAGTGAACTAGTTTTGATACATTACATGCCACCTTCCCATGATGCAACCATACACCAAGTAAAGTCAACCTAGATTTTATGGTAAATGAGATTTGCTCATGACAAAGTTTTAATATAATATAGGTCAAAGGTCAAAATCAAGGTCCCAGTGACCTAGGTTTCGTTTGTGACATTAAACCTTCCCATGATGTACCCATATCACAAAGTAGGTCAACCTAGGTTCTAGAGTATAAGGTACAAAATATGCTCTGGACAAGATTTTACCATGAGACAGGTCAAAGGTCAAAGTCTAGTCACAGTTATCATGGTGAACAGATGGGCTCAAGTAGGATATAGGGAAAAATAGTACCGGTTTTCCAAATATATTCGTACATTAAGGTAACAAGATACCAAATGGGAACCAATCCTGAATTGTGAGATATTTTGCGCATGTGTACATCTTCAATGGTTACATCGAAATATAAAATAACTAGAGGCTCACTTGAGCCTATATCGCTCACCTGGTTCTAAACTGACCAACTCTAA
>JAOXYJ010179559.1:0-10576 GCA_028566555.1 Lithophaga nigra
GACGACGACGACGACGACGGACGCCAAGTGATGGCAATAGCTCACATGGTCCTTCGGACCAGGTGAGCTAATAAAAGAATTGTCAGATATCGATAGTGTTATTGGACGATGACGCAACAACAATGGCTCGTATAAAGCAAAAAGTGGATCACAAAATGGATTCATACAAAGCATATAGCATGCAGCATAATTTAATAATAAGTTACGGAATTTAAAAATGCTTAGTTGCAAGAACAGAACTTTCTCATACTGCAGTTGTTCATCTTAATAAATGTTTTTCTTAAGAGAAAAATCACCACGAAGACATGAAAGCCATTATTCAATACATATATACAATATTCATGACAGTTGTAACCGTAAATGTTGTTCATTGCTTAAAAATCTAGAAAAGTATAAACCTATTATTTCATTAGGTAGTCCCGACAACAGGAATAAAGTAGATGTAATTATTGCAGAATATACCCCGGCCAGACCATTGGAAAAAAATCGCTTCCACAAAAGAACAGAATCCTTTGAATCGCTTAATAACATGTTTACAAACAAACTAAAAAATAAACACATGTGATTTTCTGGCAGCCTAGAATCCAGAGTAGACTGTACCGTTGCACAGAAAAATGTGTACGACGGATATGTTTCTCGGGTGTTGGAGAATATGATTTATCTACAGGAAAATTGTAAAAAAAAAATCAAAAAATTAACCCTTAAAGGAAACTATGAAAATGATTACCAAAACTCAAAGAAACACATACATCGAAACGTCCTCCGCAAGCGTATTTTGAGCGACAAAGAGGATGTAGTGAAGGAGTCACTTAAAGAAGGCAGTCAACTTTGAAAACTGACCAGTATCGATCTTGAAAAAGTCATTGAACCGGAAGTACTTCACTCGCTCGAGCCCGTAGATTTAGAAACGGCAACATATCAACTGTTTTTCGATTTTGAAATTCCCTTCTCCCTTATAATGAATCGGATTATGCACGAAAGATTTGCCGTTGGACGTTAAGCAATCAACAATCAAATCAATGAGTCTTCAGCGTTTATTCAGCACATTACGCGACTAAAGGTATAGTAAACAGGTGTCTCAAATTACTGGATCGTCTATTTGAAATAATGTTCTCGTCTACAACGGAAAGAAAGTGGACGCTAGTATGCCTGAAAATGAATTGACACTGTTATATACTGGCTAGACCAAATTCCTTGTCGAATTACTTTAACAGGGCATAACTGTCGTTTCGATGCACCTAGACTAGTAAACTCCTTGCCTAGATATAACCACTGTGTTCATTGTGTGAAGATAAAGTCGTAGGATTCGGTGACACACTTCCACTCTTCCAACAGAGGTGCCAGTTCTCCGGTGTTGTACATATAAACAAGATCCGTTCTTCCGGTCGACCAACTTTTCATATCCTACCAATTGATATATTGTTAACTTGTTTTCGTCATGAATATGCATGAAAAATTTGCCGCTGGACATTAAACAGACAACAATCAATCAATCATTCAATCATCGACAGTTTGCCTGATCCAAAAAGTTTAATAGAATTAATATTTTGACATGACCTATGTTCTTTTTCATTGCACAATATGCCTTTTTTTCTCTTTCGAGAGAGAAATGCGTTTTTCTTCTATTTCTCTCGTCTTTGACTTGTTTGGTAACCCGGATGTAGTGATGGAGGTAAGATGCATAAATATTGCTCTCATAGAAAACCAAGAATGTCAAGGTATATAGAGACGTTTATTAACAGAAGTATGTTGAAAGATATTCAATGGATGTTTTCTGTTTAATTATAAGCCTGTAATGAACTATCGTTAACTGATAAGCTTTAATTTTACCGTTCTAATTTACTACGTGGACCCAAAAGTGTTTGTGTTGTGAACGTTGCTACGATAACGTCGGCACCAATAGCATCCTATTATCCTACTGATTGTTTCCAGTATGGCTTCCTAGTAAGGTAACAAAGCTCATCCGTTACCGATTACATGACATTTAAACTAGAATGGCCGATAGCAATAAATCGTCAAACGAAAACTCTACCGAAACCATAGCGCTCTTGAACAATATATTAAATATTGTGTCCAAACTTGAAACACGCGTTGAAAAGATTGAAAGAGATGTCGGTAAAATAGATGATATAAAAATTCAGCTGAATTCTATGATGGGTAGAATCAGCGATATTGAAAAGAATCTGGAAGCAGTTCAAATCCGCAGCGATAAAATTGAGAAAAGCGCCGAAGATATTGGGCAAATTGTAGACACCGTTATTAGCAAATGTACAGATAACAAAGCTCAAATCGATGCACTTAATCAATCTGTTAAATCGTTTCAAGAGCAAATAAAAGATCAGAAGCTAGACCAAGTAAACACTGACAGGTTGAGTGCTTTGGAGGAGGGTATGATTGAAATGAAATGGCGCTCCATGAAAAATAATTTAATTTTCACGGGCCTTAGACATCAACCGGAGGAAGATGCTGAACTAAAAGTCCAAAATTTTATTTATAATGAGCTAGGAATTAATCATCCGATTCAATTCGGAAATGTCTATAGATTTGGAAAGAAAGACAAAACCGGTCAACGCCCAATTGTTGCAAGATTCATCAGCAGACGCGATCTTGAACTTGTGCTGAAAAATTGGTATAGATTAAAAGGAACCAATTTTGGAATTCGGGAACAGTTTCCCAAAGAAATCGAAGATAAACGCAAGGACCTTTACCCCATACTAAAACAGGCAAAGAGAGACAAAAAGAATGCGATACTGGTACGTGATAAACTTTTTATAAATGGTGAACTGTACCAACGCGATCCTGAAACAGTCAGCAACAAAAAGGAATTCCGCGATGCTCTACTCTCTGATAGAGATACACCCCGAGATGGAGGGAGCCCTCCTGTTCCACCGAGACCCTTTAAACGGTCAAGAGTACAATCCAATGATTCTGATGAACATAACAACTGTCAATAGGAAAGGTTAACAAGAGGTGAACTCAAGTATTCCTTTATCAACGTTTGTGGAATAAAGTCGAAATCGTTGGCTCCGGAATTTTCTGAACTAATTTCTAATAATGACATTTCTATTTTTGTAGAGACAAAAACTGATGAACATGATATTTTGACTCTTCCTGATTGGTATAGCTACTTTTGTAAACACAGGGCCAAATTTAGCAGAAAATCGGGGGGTATTATAATAATTTATAAATCAGCCCTGGAAAAATATTTAACCTTCTATAAGACAAATTCCGAGTTTGTACAGTGGATAAAATTCTCTAAGGATCTTTTTAAGGATGAAGTCATAATGGGGTGTGTATACATTCCTCCCGAGGGTTCAAAGCACTCATCAGTAGATGCTTTTACGGAAATTGAAAATGAGTTTTTGCAATTATCAGATCAAAAAATGAAATGTGCGTTAGTAGGTGATTTTAATGCAAAAACGTCTAATTTACCAGATTTTACCTGTCCTGATCAAAATTTTCTTGATATTCTGAATATTGATGATGAAGATACAATGAAATATTTTTATGATTATGATACTTTACTTGCAAATGGTATCTCCTTACAGAGATGTACTGAATGCACATGTAGGCCAAACACATATGGTCATAGACTTTTAGAACTGTGTAGAAAAATGAATTTGTACATAGAATTGGTAATGATAGAAATGTAGGTAAAAAAACGTGCAATGACATAAGTGTAGTTGACTACCTCATTCCCTCATCAGATCTGTTTTTATTAACTAAAACATTTGAAATAGATGAATTTAATCCTATTATATCAGATGTTCATTGCAAACTAAGCTTTTCATTATGTAAACAACAGAGCGTGAATGATTGCACTGTGAAATCCTCCCACAAACAGAATATAAAGTGGAAAAGTACAAAGAAGGAAAAGTTTGTTAATTTTGTTAAAGAAAAAAAGTCTGACCAGATAAGAGATATAGAAAATGTCCTTGATTGTTTACTCAATACTGACGATGTACAACAAACTGAGATTGATGTAGTAATGAACAATATATGTAGTATTTTTAATAGCTCTTCACTTGCTGTTTTTGGTACAAGATGTAGCAAGCCAACTGATAAGAAAACTAATGAAAGGCCTTGGTATAATGAAAAGTGTAAACATAAAAGAAATTCGTTTCACCAAGCAAAACAAAAATACAGTTCAGCTAAAAGTCTAGAAAATAAAAAGGCTATGAAAGAAGCAAGTAAATCATATAAAACAGAAATGAACAGGAGTTTTCAGGCTTTCCAAATGAAAACTGCAAATGAATTAAGAGATAAAGCAAAATTTGACCCCAAAAGTCTCTGGAAAATACTAAATAGTATTGGGAAATTCAAATCGGACAACAATGATGCAGTGAAACTTGAAACATTCCTCAAGCATTTCGAAAAATTAAACCAGTCTGATATAGAGGAGGATAACCCAGATATAGATTTTACAAAAGTCCCACCGGACAATATCAACCAAATTTTGAATTCACCTATAACAGAAGAAGAAATTTTAAAAGTGGTCAAAAATCTAAAAAACAATAAAGCATCTGGATATGATGGTATTGTCAATGAGCATATTAAATCTACCATTGATTTAATGTTGCCTATTTTTCATAAACTTTTTAAGGTTGTTTTAAATACTGGTAAAATGCCTGAAGTTTGGTCCAAAGGCATCATCCAACCTGTTTTTAAAAATAAAGGAAATAAATGCAATCCAAATTCTTATAGACCCAGTACTTTAGTATCTTGTTTAGGGAAAACATTTACAGCTGTTTTGAATGAAAGATTACAACAACTTTCGGATGAAATTAGCTTGATCTCAGAAGCACAGACAGGCTTTAGGAAAGGCTATAGTACACTAGATAACGTTTTTGCACTTTACTCGCTGATATCGATATACCAATCACTCGGGAAAAGGCTTTACTGTACGTTCGTTGACTTCTCCAAAGCTATTGATACTATTTCCCGTTCTTCCCTATGGATCAAATTGCAAAGGTCTGAAATAACTGGTAAATTGTTCAAAGTAATTTATAACCTTTACAGTAATGTCAAGTCGTGCATTAAAAATGGAAATGATCTATCATCCTTCTTTAAATGTGATATTGGAGTTAGACAAGGAGAAAATCTTTTCCCCTTTTTATTTGCTATATATTTGAATGACCTAGAAAATTCCTTTGTAGCCAATAACGTTTCTAACTTGCAAAATCTTGAGAATATCTGTCATGAACATTTACATATATATTTGAAATTATTTATTCTGCTATATGCAGACGACACTATTATAGTATCTGAAACACCAGAATCATTGCAGCATGCCCTGGATGTATTTGAAACATATTGTGTGCAGTGGAAATTAAAAGTGAATCTCTCGAAAACAAAAGTAGTAATTTTCTGCAAAAAGAAATCCAGAATACAACCAGTTTTCCATCTTTTTGGTCAGAATTTAGAAAACCAGGACTCATATTCATATCTTGGGGTGACTTTTAATTATAACTGTTCTTTTGTCAAAGCAAAGAAAACATTGGCTGAACAATCACAGAAGGCATTATTTAGCTTATATACAAAATTACGCAATCTTTCTCTCCCAGTAGACTTACAATTGAAACTATTTGATACTCTCATATTACCTATTCTTACATACGGATGTGAGGTGTGGGGATTCGAAAATACTAGTGTTCTTGAAAAAATACATTTGCAGTTCTGTAGAAATATTTTGAAAATTAGAACTACAAATCCCAATTATATGGCATATGGTGAACTAGGTCGAATTCCACTTGATATTATAATAAAGCTTAGAGTGGTGTGCTTTTGGAATAAAATCATTGCTAGTGATCACAAACTATCCAGTATCTTATATCAGATTATGTTCAGATTAAATGAGAACAACTGAAATAATTTTAAATGGCTTAATCCATACTTGACAACTGTGACCTCAGTTACGTTTGGGCCCAACAGCTTCAAGTAGTTCCAAGTCAACTGAAATTTAATATAAAGCAAAAATTGATCGATGAATTTATTCAAATATTTTTTTTTTCGAAACTTCATATAATTCTGAGAAGGAATATGACCAGACATTGAAACATAGTATATCAATAAATCCCAGTATTATAAATTTAATGGGTACAATACAAAGATTTAAGCGACTTTATAATTTGTCAACATGATTTCCCTTATAGGTTTCGAGGCGTGTGCAGAATCTGATGATAACTGTACCATGTTAAAAGGTGAGTACTTTTGCACTTGCTTCTCATGTAATGGTTTTAGAAAAGCGTCAAGGAAAGGTGGATCATTAAAAGTAGCTAGTGCTCATTTCTAAATGAGTAAAATAATGCTGATTATTCTTAGAAATACTTGTAGTAGGAATTCCAAGTAAAATTGGAAAAAATTGCCTAATCCGTACAAATACAAATTGTACACGATTTCTGTAAAGGTTTAGGCATACGCTATAGCATTAACTAATGAAATAACCCGAGTGTGTATTTTGTAAGAGAAAAAATGAATGCATTAATCTGACGCATATTTTACTTTTTGTTGCTTCCGATTTATTATACAAATGTAGTAATATTTAAAAAAAAAAGTTCATGCGTCGCGATAAAATTGTTTAGACAATTATTTCGAGATATGAATTTGTGAAGATATATGATTAAGAAAAGGAAAGAAAACCGAAGAAGCAATCGACTAAAATTATCAGTCAATGGACGCAGACAAAATCCGGGCGAAGAAAAACCGACAAACATCAAGGACACAACAAGAAAAACTAAACACGAGGATGAACAACACGGACCCCACCAAAAATGCACTCAGAAGTTCCAGATGAGTAAGCAGTGCCTGCCTCTTATAAGACACCCGCCGTGTTGCCCATTGTCAGGTCATCCTTAAATGTGATGAAAGCTAATTACTAAATTGAAATTTTTATTTATTAAATATCGGCAATAGAATACCGACGAAACAAGTTCAGAAATTCATAATTCGTAGACAAGGCAAAAATGGGAACACAGAAATGGAAAAACCACAAAAAAAGAAGACAATATAAAACTAAAGAAAAAGTAAACAGAAGAAAAAGAAACATGAACAAGACGACACAAAAACCAAAGCACTTACAATGTGAACCCGACAAAAACCGGGAATGATATCAGGTGCTCTAGAAGGGTAAGCATGTCCTGATCTGTCGACTGCACTATCACATTGTAAGTGGGAATGTTCGGGAAGAATTCAGTTCCGTGTAGTGTCAAATCCAGTAAGACGAGAAATCTAAATAAAGATGTCAAGTCTCATTTGTGAGATCGAAACATTGTTACGATCTATAAAATCATGATGTCGGCCGTAGAATTTCTGTAGTGACGATATTAAAATTAGTTCATCTGCACACGGAAACTTTTACTCGAATTGCTACGTGTACATAGATTAAGAAATCTTTATGATATAATTCAACCTTATATATCGCAATGTCGTGATTTGATTGGATGGGAAGCGTGCCGAGATTTTTCACCAATACTTTTAAATTTGTTGGCTTTTTACAAGCTCCGAGGTATTTGCTCTGAGTATATGCCAAACACTACCCCTTCATAAAGGCGGTAAAAAATCTTGATCACTTCTACGTTTTTGGTTATAATTGCAGAATTAAATCCGCAAGATGCAAGGTCACTTAATGTCGACATACTTTTTACTGTGCAAAAGAATCCTTATTTTTAATTCAGTTAAGAAATTTCAGTGAGGTTTTACTAAACAGTATCCTACAAGAAGTTGTTATAACTACATTCGCAGAAGACTAACTCATTTATTTGTGAATCATTGTTATTCTTAGTTTTATCATACATATAATGAGATCATTAAAATATTTTTCTTATCAAAAAATTCTAATCTATCTCAAAGATGAACATTTTCACAAACAATATCTCCTTGACCAAGAGCATTCTACTTTATTTTGACGTCAACAGAATGCCTCAAATGTATTCTTTTTTTTTATCCTCTCACTCGAATAATACAGAAATAATATATTACGCAAATAAGCAGGAATTTGTAATTTTTTAACAGCTGATATTCTAAGGTCTTTGATATTATTTTCTTAGTAATGTACTTTTCACATCTTTTCATGTCTCATAATTTGATGTTTGTACCACTACGATGCAGGCGGAATTGGAACTTCTGGCATCAAAACATTTTATGTCATTAAACAAACAGTGACATGGGAAACAGCTTTTTCAGCCTGTGAAAGAGAAATATTAGACAGTCATCTGATGGAAACAACATCATGGAAAGTCATGGAATACCTCATAAATGTATTTGAAACAAACCAGTATGTATATTTATTTTAAATTTAGTTTTATCGTTGTCGATAGCAAATGCTGGTACACGTATTTTTATGAAAAAAATGTACTCTCTAACCGTGCTGATTGCTGCCCATCAAGTCATTGCATTATGTTGATGTGTTGAATGTATATAATATTATAAATAATTGTGATAATCACACGTAGATATGCTGTAAAATAACTTTAAAATATTGAGATTTTTCTGATTGAA
Organism: Lithophaga nigra; assembly: GCA_028566555.1. Classification (NCBI taxonomy): domain Eukaryota; kingdom Metazoa; phylum Mollusca; class Bivalvia; order Mytilida; family Mytilidae; genus Lithophaga; species Lithophaga nigra. The sequence goes on from JAOXYJ010179559.1 coordinate 8,497, forward strand.
GTTGTACCCAATTTCTGATTGATAGAAATAAGAAAACTGGTATTGGTAATACAGAATTAAACTTGCGCCAGAAGGATAAGTAACCTCCAAAGTCATCGCGTACATGTATTAAATCTAAACATCTATCTCTAATAACCTTCTTTTTCAGCATCTATACAGCTCTATTATGGACCGGGTTGGTTACTGCACCAAGCACAACAGATGTTTATGATTCAATCACGTGCAACAAGTTAACAGCCATTTCCGTTACGAAACATTACATTTGGTCAAAATTATGATACGTCGCTACCCGGATGTATTGTTTTCAATGCTACTACAGATGTAGCCTTCTTCTTTGTAGTAAGGAATTGTGATGAAGAGTATCAATACATGTGCGAAACTAAGTACAATCGTGAGTAATGTTTTAGAAACATGTAAATATCTAGCGAAATTAATTCCCTTTTCAAACAAGCGTGTAAGGCTTGGGTCAATCGTCACAACTCGGCCGATTCCGTTCCTCCATCTAACTTGAAGGAGAGCAACGAGTTCGGCCGAGGTTTGCTGATTAAGGTCTGGGTATAATTATATATGATTTTGATATAAGGACCATATTAGCGCTAAACATATTTTTAAAACGAAAGATATACTGTAAATTCAGAAATTAATGCGTATATTTATTATTGCGAATCCCTGAATACTGTTCAAAATGCGAGTAATATTAATGCGATTCAAGTCCATGTTCTAATAGAAGATTCCTACCAAAAATAGGAATGCGAGTTTTTATAATTGCGATGAACGTCCTGTCGAATTTTTCGCATTAATAAAATCATCGCAATAATTTCTGAATTAATAATAGGGATCGCTATCCTTCATCTTGCTTTAATGGTTGTAAACTCTTCTGTTTATCCACAACTATTCCTAAACTACTAGAAGAAATTCAACTAAACTTGCACAGCTTCTTTATTAAGATCTACCGATGTGCACTTCCTATTTTATTTTGATACCTGGAAACAGCCATTTTGAAGTGGGCATCATTGACTTGGAATGGGTTATCTCCTGCTCTCGACAATTCCTCCTAAACCATAAAAGGGAATTCAATCAAATTTGCATAGGTTGTGTATTAGATACTGCTGATGTGAACTAGCTGTCTTGTTTTTGTCTTGAAATTATTTAAAAAAAATAAAACCTATTTTGACTCAAGAATTATGAACTGAATGTGCTGATGTGCACTAGCTATTTTGTTATGTTGTTTATTTATTTGTGTATTATTATATCTGCATTTTATTTTAGAAAATATAGTCCTTTTGACTCAACCATTATGGACTTAAAGGGAAGGGGTCGACTTCTGCTATCCGCAAAGGGTAATTTACAAAAGCGTGAACAGGTTGTTTAATAGGTTCTAGTAATATGCACTAGCTATTTCGTTTGTCTTATTTTTTATAAGAAAATAGCCTTTTCAGTCAACCATTATGGACTTGAAAGGATGTTACATCAGCTATCCGCATCTCCTAAATTACTGACGGGAAGGCTATTTAACTTAACAAATTGTTCATTACTGTGTGTCCCACGTACCTGAGAAACAAAAATCTTGAGGAAAATAAGCGGCAATAAAATTCATCTTTCGCAATGCATTCATTGTAAACAACTTTCAAATGGTAGTTACTGATTCCAACTTTTAAAAACACAACTTTTTCTGACGTAATGATTTCAGCTACGTAAGCAGTGACGTCATATTTGTTCCTTCAAAACAAGATGTTGCTGACTGAAAACGGAAAAGTCGTTGTAACACAAATATAAAGCTGAAGTTGATGATGGGAGTAAATAATTACGACTAAACGGTATATAAGGTATAGTAACAGTTTTTTTATTTAGTCTGGCACTAGAACGAAAATATTTCCAAAACACGACTATCCAGTTCACGTGAGACACACAGTAGGTACTGCTGATGTGCATTTGCTACTTTGTTTTAATCTATATCTTTTTTTAAATAGCAATTTTGACTCAACCAACTCGGACTCAAAGTGGCAGACTTCTGCTATACTTAACTACTCCTAAACCACAAAAGGAAATTGAACTTAGGCCTAAAAACATAATTGTTTCT
>JAOXYJ010179670.1:0-10575 GCA_028566555.1 Lithophaga nigra
TTATTCTGAAACATAATACATAGCCTTCTGCATCGGAAAAAAAGTTACTATAACGATAAAAACTCACTGGTTAATTTAAGTTCAAGTTTTTTTTTTGTTTTTGTTTTTTTTGGCAATTTTCAGAAAATACTGGCAGCCTTGCAATGTTCCCCTCCTGACCATTTTCACACCTCTTCCCAAAAAGAAAAAAAAACAATGATGCGTAATAAAAATCAAGAAAAAAACTTACATGTAGCTTTGTTACCAATTTAAAAAAAATCTAAGTTGTATGAATATTTTTGCATTTAAGCATCTTAATCTCACCCGTGTAGATGATTGAAAAGCTTATTGATGCTTAATTTAGTCAAAAATTAATAAATAAATTAGTTAATTAATCAATAACTTATTAAATAAATAAATAAAGGTCGAAATAATCCTTTATGATGCTTAGAAAAATTCCTTTTCTTTTGTGGTTCTGCAATTTGCTCGTTTTGATTTTTTAATGTAAACTGTTTTGTCTGATTTAATTTGACTTATTTTTTTTGCCAAGAACTAAGAAGAAAAAACTTACCTTTATGATTCCAAACTCCCGTGTGGTTCCGACTTTTTCAATTTTTCCTTGATTTCTCCCATTTTCTTCTACGCCTAATTCGCCGTCCTCGTCCAATATAATTTTCCACTTCAAATCGGACATATTAACTGCGCGTAAAGCAATAATAATATGGGTACAGTAACTGACTTTCGTTAATTTAACAAATTTTCGAAACAACTTATCAGAACAAAATTAATTTAATGTGTGGGGTCAGTATTAGAATGACATGACTTCACAGAATTCATTGTGTAACCTTAACCAGGCCTATAGTAGTGCACACGTGCGTATTAATTTGAATAGCCACGCCTACTATACACGTGCATTTGGCTTTGATTATACTATTTTGATGATAAGTGAAGTGACTTTTGAAAATTTCATCATCTAATAGACGAATTTTCAGGATGAACGTGATGAAAATGTACTCGATGGTCTTATTGTTGCAGTCATGTTTTGTATTTGTTACCAGCGTAATAAATGAAGGTCACATGAATGATGCAAAAAATGAAATGAACAGAACAAAGAAAAAGGTAAGTCTGATTTTCAAAAACCACTTAAGAAAAATTTAAGGATATTACTAACATATATTTTTTTCTACCTAGTTGCTTATACGGTTTCCCTGTATGAGAATAATGCTAAATGGAGACTAAATTGTAAAAGTGTTCAATGACCACAAGATATCTGGACTGTCACCCAGTTCTACGAAAATAAGAGATTCACAACATTTTCCATAAAGATGTCGTGATTTGTTCTTTAAGGTAGCTTTGTCCTTACGAGGATAAAACTTAACCTAGATCAGACTCAGTGCGAAGTGTCAAAGACCTTCATGCTAAAAAATGTGCAAAAGGTCCGCATTTTTGCTATCAATGAAAGTCAAAAGTAACTTTTGATTTTAGAAAAACGAGGACAGAATTTAGTACATTGTGGCAACGATTAATTAAATCATATCATCAATTTAATATCAAAAAATATGACTGTATATCATTTTATCTAATTTTAGAAAACCTTGAAGACTTTCTCCAGATTCGTACCAGAAATTCTTTTACCGGACGACTCAGTTTTAAATGACTTAGATGTGTTTAAAGATTCGGAAGTATCAGTCACAACTGATAATTGTCATCATTCAAGGAATCTTGGTGAATCTCTTACGCTGGATTCAAACAATATTGGAACTTCGCTCTTGTGTAATTCCACTACAGGCAGCAGGGAATTTAAGGAGTTCATTTCAGGCAATCTTGGTTATTCTTATTTGATAAATTCCAGCAACCTTGGTGATTCGTTAAAGTCTACGAATCTTGGCGATTCATGCTTTGCAGATTCAAATAACGTTTGTACATCTCAATTAGTTGACTGGAGGGACTTTCAGAACTCTTTATCTCAGGAATCGCACAACCTTGGTAATTCTTTCCACAATTTAACATCTGACAAAATTGATTACTTGTATACTAGCAATGTAAAGACCAGTACTCCCCTGAAAAGATCAAACACAACAAATCACAGATTTCTTTTGTTTGACGATCCTGAGTCAAATGAATATACATGTTGTTCTAGCTCTGAACGACCGATGACATTTTTGAGGGATGAACAGTTCAACTACCCTGAAGATTCTTTGTTTGATTTCACAGTACATCAGAATGAAATTTCGAACTTATCTCTGATTAACATCGACAGTAGCAGTAGAGTGACAACAGATCAACAGAGTGAACTTTACATTCATCCTAAGACCCCCTATCCATCAGCGAATGTGTCAGTATTTTCATATCGCGAAAGAGAAGAAACACAAGAAAATCAACAAGAAACTTTCGAGGAAAATCCGTCTGTATATTCAGATGTGTCAGTTGGTGTCGCTGACATCTACCATGATGTGCGAGCAACTTTCCCAAAGGAAGCTACAAAAAATCTACTGAACTCGCATCCAAGTAAGTTTTTTGTTCATTTCCGTAAAGTAGATCCAAATATTTGGCACATCCCCGTATACAGTTATATATAGGAAGTTAATCCCCGGAAGGGGGGGGGGGGTTGTGACTTAAGCTCCTACCTGGACATCTAAGGTTTAAAACCATCCGATGATAACTGCTTAAAATTTACATTTACCGGAGATCGCCTTTAAGCAGTGACTTGTAGTATCTACGAACTAATGCATTTTTTAAAAGTTAATGAAATATCTTCTACTGATACATTCTGCAATAATGTAAGTACTTATGGAATATTACACTATAGTGCTGCAGTAACTATCCAGTTTTCATGTTGGATTTCATTGTTTAAGATTTTAGCTATCCTTACGGTATTACACATATAATATGCGTACACATACGGCAAATATAACATTTATTAAAGCTAGTCCACGGCCAGCTTTTCTCCCGTTTCGTAGAGAGTACATTGTCTTTCTTTTGTGTTTATATTGCAAACTCATTTATGTTTAAACTTGTCAAATTTACGTAAGAAAACGGCGAAATCGTACTGGGTGTCCTCATAGAGGTCCGCGTTCAACCATCTATTGCCCTTAGCTCTACATAGAAATAGGGTATCAGGAGACAAATGTTCATCTAGTAGACGTATAAAGCTATAAAGTGTATATAGGCAGTAAATACTCTGACTTCAGTATAAAATAATACATACACAAGTGTAGAAAAAATTACTCTATGTATTTTTACATTGGCCTGTCAGTTAAAGAAAGAATCAAAAGCTGTTTTATATTTCTCCTCTTTAAGGATGTGTTAAGTTTCTCATCTATTAAACAGAAATTAGTCCTGTATTATCCGTCAATCTTAATGACCAAGCGATATCTGATTTTCTTGCTGATACTGTCAGATTTTTGTGGTTACATCATAATGTGAGAGAAGTATCCGCAACTGATTTGGAGTGCTACACTTCCTATCGCTTAAGTGTAAGGAATCTGACCTGTTCAGCACACAAAGATTAACTGGCTTTTTTAAGTACCACTTTCTTCTTCTTTATATTTAGAGCCAGGAATCCTGTGCTCGAATGGATTTAAAAATTAATACATGTCACTTAACAGACTAGACTGAAAGTGCAAAACAAAGACGAGAGAGAATAAACAATATGATAAAAGAAACCAGAGGGATTAAACTTCGTAACGTATACCTATTACACAATCTGATTGTATACTGTTGCTAATAAAAGCTTGAAATAATGTGAAGTTTAGCAAACTTGTTTTAGGATTAATACTTTAATACTTTATTTATTTGCAAATACAACCATAGGGGTCAAAGCAAAATACATGTACATTATAATACAAAATATACATACTCATAATATATATTAACACCCGACAATATACATAATGTAACATAGATCAGATCCTATGTTTCCAGTGCCAAGGACTGCTTTATAAAGTCACAAACAACCGGTAAAAGTGCAAGTTCAGGGTTAAGAATATTTTGTTGTTGTTCGCCTTCTGGACTATTAATAAAATCAGGATTTATTTTTTGAAGTCTATGATATAAAGAGACCCTTAATTTGTCGTTAATTTTGCAATGAAAAGAAAATGAGATTCATCGTCTAGCTCTTTAGATTTGTCACAAATTCTCTGATCTCTTGGTATATTTCTGTATCGGCCTAATTCTATATTTAAAGTGTGATCACTCACTCTCAGTTAGCAGCTGTCTGTTTTTAAAACTTGTTTCTTTTCATAGGTAATTTTCAAGCTTTATTTCGGACTTAATTTTACTATATAAAAACAGCCTTGAGTTATAATTTTTCTGAATTCATGCTTTAAAGACTTTTTAGACGTATTCTCTCGTAAAAACATAAAAACAGAGAAATTTTTGCCCTTGCATTCAAGATTTCAAGATTTTCCCAGGAATCAAACTGGTCCCAATCAAGAACTTGCCCTATCGTTTTACAGATTAACAAAGATTTTGAAATGATTATTTTATATACATAAATTTAAAAAATTGATCATATTATGGAACCTCGGATTTAGTGTTGCGTTATTTAAGTCCGTTAGTCTGTATACGCCGGCCTCTGACGTTGGATTCACCAAAGTAAAAAAAAAAACTATAAAAGTGTGTATTGTCAACTTTGGGAAATATATCAATATCAGGATTCATACACGCATGAACTAATTTGCCTTGCGGGGGACGTAATTAAGGAGATGTAATCTTCGTCCAATTATTTAAGGTATCGTTGGGAAATATTTGTCAAATGAGCGGCTCTTAGTTGAGACCTTTGAAGAAAACAATGCACGTAAAATATATATGTCCCTCTATGTTAAAATCTATGACTCCGAGGAATTTACTCCTTGCTAAAAATAACTTGTTCAGAATAATATATTATATTTCTGAGTTGTGTGTTCTTAAACCCTGGAAGTTTGAGTGATGTCTTTCTCGCTTAAAGATAATACCACAGAAGCTATACGAGATTTTGTACGTTTTAAAAAAATATATATTTCTCTCAATACAGTCAGAATATAAAAAAAATGATGATAAAAAACTAACAGAACTGCCATATTATAAGACATATTGTTGCATCAAAGAAAAATTTTAACGTGTAATCGAAACTAAATGTTAACATAGAAAACAATTATGTCCAACTCTTTTATGATAATTGGAACAATCATTGACAAATTCTGAAGATGATACTAGTAAATAAACAGAATTTATAAACGGGTCAAGAATGGTAAAACTAAACTTCCAAGGTCAAATGTGTAGAAGTATTTTACTGAAAACTCGCAAATTACCCCCCGGGGGTAACTTGGCCAAATTAAGGGCACAGGTGGGCGGCCAGAAACTCAAGCGTCTGCCTATTTATAAATCAGCTAAAATTTACAACTCATTGAAACACAATTAATCAGTATGCATGATATTTCAGTCATTAATTAATGGATAACTTACATCCTGTGATATACTAATTTGACACGTAGCCTATAAAGACATGAAAGATAAACAGAAAGGTTTACAGTTGGAGTTTTACAGCTGGAGTTCTACAGTGAAGAATATATGACCCAACTTCAAATTGCCACCTGTTAATATGCTAGTGAAATTTTCTACCTATTTATATACTCTAGCATCTTAAACTGCTGACAATTCCAGTCATACATGTGTATAAAGTCCTCCATCACCGATATTAACTATATTAACTTTCGGTATTTTTCCGAAGTTGTTTTCTATTTAAAAGTGTACATGAAAAACAGCCTACAATGTACGGCTCATCAACGACACGGCTAATGATACCGTCAGTAAATAAATTTGAAAAATATTTTCATAAAAAATGAAACTACATACAATCAATACTGATAAAATAAAATAAAAGATAAAATGGGAATGTATGGTCTGTAATTGATAATTTATTTGGACTTGGTGTGTCTGTTCAAGATAAATTCCAGGGGAGGCACTACCTGTACAGGGGTCGACTTAAGCAATGACTCACAGGTCCTGATCAGTGAAATTTGAGAAGGGCTAATAAAATTTGCTCTTAACTGGTCCTAGGGACCCGTAAACTTTTGAGTCAACTTTTCTAGTATGACACTGAGAGGACCGTAATTTTTTAGAGGGCCATAAGGTGTACAATTTAACTGGCCCTGCTGGCCAGCAAGACACCAGTCAGATTGGACATAAGATATCACAACTCATAAACATCCGTTCCTTACAAATATATTTACATCAGTCCTTATGTCGACCCCTGCCTATACACATGTTGGTATGTTCAGATTTAGTGATCACTATGTTGGAAAGTAACACACAGAGCGAATGAAAAATCTGGCGAAAAACCGACAGTTGTATAATTTGTGAAGGGTTTTTACGAAATAAAGTGGACTCAGAGACGTTGGCTTATAAAGCACCTGATATAACACCTTGTTTTAATAAAAGTTAGTTTTGTCCTAGCTTTTAGTATTTTGTCTGTTGCCGCTATACATTGTTGCGTTTGATTCTTCGTTGATCATGGTCAAATTAGGTCCTTCAGATGCATTATCTTATTGATTTTGATAATCTTCTCGTTCTATTTTTGTTTTTCTTTTTTATTACAGATCCAGAAAAAAGTCGTCTTCTGGCAAAACACACAAAAATAGCAAGTATCCAAAAAGACTTAAGACTGTGTGGTCAGTGTTGCTATAAACTATGTACAAATAAATTTTCAGTTTTACAGATAAAAAACATGAGATTGGAATTTTGGTCGAAAACAATTAACGGGCGTAGTCAGTGGTTACTGAATAAACTTTCTGAAACAAACTTGAAACAGACACCATATTTCTGCTTACAAGAGGGAAACCGTGTTTGTTCAAAGGCATTAATTCGAATATTTGGATTCAATAAAAATTTTTATTATGCTTTGAGGAAAAAATTTATAAGTGGGACACGATATTCAGTGAAGGAAAGGCATTATAGTACAAGTTTTAGATTACTTCAAGCAATAAACTGGCTAGAAGAGTATGCAACCTACTACGTTGACAGAATGCCAGATTGTAAGACTTTACTGTTGCCATATAGAACCAGACAGTGCATAATATACACAAGATACAAAACGGACATTATAGATAGAGCAGAACCACATTTGATGCCTGCTTCCTTCTACAGAATGTGGAAAAAGTACTTTCCAAATCTTAAAGTCAAACAGGTAAATATAGTGACTGATTACATTGATATAGTTTACTTTCACGTAGATACATTTGTACCTGCGAGTGCATTTTTGTTATACTATCAGAATTTTTTTGGAAATCCCTTTATAAGAACTCTGATTAGAAGTGATCCTATTCTATCGGAAACCTTTTCTTAAATTTTGAATTGAGTTGTAAGCTTAATATACCAAGTCTTCAGCGTTAAGTGGATAGTGATATAAAAATAATTATCTCAGCTGGAAGTCACTTGTAAAGTTATCTGTACAAACTGGCTAATACAATGCACATCCGGCAGTAATCTTACAAAACCAATTGAAGTCCATGAAGCAATTCAAATATATTTACAGAATATACATGAGTGATTATAAGAAAGAAAAATAATGATGAAATGGATATTTTTAAGTAAATCATACTCTTATGTACAAACGTCTATTTGAATTGTCATTATATCTTTTGAAGGCAAAAAATCTTAGCTTAAAATAACTCGATTTCATTTCATAAATTAAATTGAAGAAGTCTCATATTTGCTGTTTTTGACAAAGGTTTTAATTTGTACAGTTTAAAAAAAATTTTTACGAAATGAAATTAAATAAAGAAATGAAAATCTGAGGATTTGAATTATAACAAATTGAAATATTTGAAAAAAAATGAATTCTTTAATATTCAATAGCAGACACATTTTTTGTATCATGTACACAGCTGATATTAAGAAAAATAAAAAAATAAAAGAACAGTCACATGGCAGTGTAAAATATTATAAAGCAACAAATTATGCAAAATTAAAACAAGTAGACTGTCAAATATCTAAAACTCAATTCTTAAAGTCTCTTTAAACTTTTTCTCTTCTTCGTTATGACAATTGAAACTTCAATTATACACGAATTTAAAGTAAATAATACCAATTTTTACATTAGATTTCAATCCACTATAAGACAGTGCAAAGCCCATCTGATTTACGGAACGTAAATAACGTAAATCTGAATACTAGTTGTATTATATTAACAGTAATTCCAGATGATGTCGAACCATGGAGTATTATTGAGAAGGAAATATAAGAAACCCACTTCAAAGTGATCGTCTGTGAAACCGACCTGTTATCCCCAAGTTGTTAATTTTTCGATATCTTGTCAAACTGTCATTGCACAACGGGTGATTTTGACGACACTTGTCGCATTTTGTTCAACATCGTAATTACGATTATTGCCGGAGTTAAAGGATGTATAAGTAACTACCAAGGTAGTTTAGAGTTTGATGGAAATAGTTTTTAAAAATCAATATCCATACGTTTTTTTTTTCAGATCTTGGGGTTGTACAATAAGGGTAAAGAGTTATAAGTACAATCAAAAAGCATTACTTTCCACCAGTTACTTCAAGTTACACTCTCCCTGTCTTTTTACTATACGTGCATTTCTTTTCACATATATGCCCGAAATGCATGCAGAATTTTCTAAATCTTTGTTACCCGCAGCAGTCAATTATTGCTGAATTTATATGTTATTTTTAAAATTTTTAAAATTTATGTACATGTATATACTAAAAATCTGCAACGAAGTTATAGGTGCAAGTTGTTTTCCCACATTTTACGTTAAACATAACTAAACATATTTTGGAAAATGTTGTCATCCGATCAAAGCAATAAAATCCATGTAACTATAAATTTAATTACAAAAAATACAACTTCATCATGTCAACATTAAGAAAAGCTGACTGAAAGAATTTGAAGGATTGAGCAATTCTTAAGTTTTTGGCAGAATACATGCTTTTTTATAGAACTAGATAACTTAATGCCAAAAAACCCAAATCAGCAGAAAATCCCGGTTTAAGTAATAAAAGGGAGAAAATCCGACTTTAAGTTGGAGAAAAAGAGAATATCTCCATTTTCTTCTACTTAATTAGAGTTGAGTAACTTAAACAGTCAGGGACTTACTGAAACAAGTGATTTTTTAATCACCTGTACAAGTGATTTTTGTTCTTATTAAGAAAAACAGGAAAACTGGTCAAAACTATGACTGCATGTTTATGAACAACAAATAAACAACAGTAAGTTGATCATATACATCTTGTTCAAGCACAAACAACTTGTGTATTTTAAGTCCATTTATGCAGAAAAAATTTAACTTTTTCATCATTTTTTGGATCAATTTACACACTTTTTGAAGGGTGATTGCCAAAGAATAAGAATTTTCCAAGCAGCGTGCATAACTTTCCTGTTAAGCAGGGACTGCTCTGGCTCCAAAAATCCTGGCGCCAAAAAAATTGCCAACTGCCAAATTCTGTCACCAATTTTCAGAAAAGAGAGCCAAAAAAGTTTAGAGATTTAAAAGCAAATGCATTGGGTTAAAAGTATGCCTACTGTTATATCTGTGCTGAGTATGTAACAAAAGAAAATTTCTTCCAATGTATTTCAGTTCATCTTGATGATACACAAATTTCAACATCCTTTAAATGATGTTCCACAGAAAACATTTAGACATAAAACATACATCTTAACTTAGAATATGAATAAAATATATAAATTTATTTTTTCATTTTGAACATTTCCAAAAAAGTGTTTTAAAGTACACCTGGAACACATTCTGATATTCTAAAACCTGCTTATATTAAGTTTTTTCTCATCAGAAATGACATTCCTTTAAAACTTCAACTGCCAAGATGTAATATTTAATACCGATACAAAAATTAAGGGAAGTAACTCTGTCTATAATTTCATCCAAGTCGAATCTTTTGACTTCAAAAAAGAAAAGATATCTATGATCACCGATTGGAATGCTTTAGTTCTACGATAAATATATTCAAAACAGGTAACATACTGTCTGTTTTAAATACAACCTATTCTTACATACTCTGAAACTAATTTTACCGGAGGGCAATTAAAGTTTACTTTAACACCATAGTCTAATCAAAATATTTAGGGTAATTTAGAGATAATAAGAGCTACAGGTACGCCTGACACCTGTAATGATTACCTGTGATTTCAAAAATCAATCATTATTGTGTTTCTGGTGTTGTTTTATCTCGATAAGTCGATCTGACGTTGTCAGCTTTCATTCTGACACATGTTGTCGTCAAAAAAAATCGCCAAAATAGAAATAAAATCGTATTTTGCGACACTGGTGAAGCCCAGTGCCATCACTGTTAAGTTAAAACTGGAATATGTTCTTGGAGCATGAAGATGACTGGGGTATTTTGAAAAATTGTCACTGGTAAAGGTGATATTTAACTAAAAAATCTTGAAAATCACTGCAGATGGTGATTTCTTTTGGTTTCACATACAGAAGACTATTTGCAGGTTTTGCATTGCAATTATTCAGACTACAGGGGTTTAGCAACAGATATCAGTTTGTTCCCAAGATAAAAACTTAAGAAAAGCCAAGATAAGAGCAAAATAATGCAAACTCACTTACTTCAGTGGCAAAAAAATAGTTAACTA
>JAOXYJ010179781.1:0-10574 GCA_028566555.1 Lithophaga nigra
AGAAAAAGGGTGATTTTTTTCTATTTACCAACATTGGATTCTGTTCTAAGTAACACACGTAACTATAAGTTATACTGCTGTGGATTTTAAGATATGCTATATTTAAAAAATATTTACATCTCGTTATTTCAGCATTTTCATCTTTGTTAAACCATAGTTGTGAGGTCAATCTATACATAAACTGTGGATTACTTTTCTAGGATCCACATATCCCCAACTTATTTTTAAAATGTACTCATCCGGTGATTGTTCCCCAGCGTTTACGGTTTAATATGGTCGAATGTAATAACTGTCATAAAGTTCCTTTTTTCCATCATTTTATTCGGTAAAACTCGATCTGCTGTCTCTCTGGTAGTTTAACACAATAGCTTTACTTTCCACCACTCTACCAACTGCGCTACAGATTTCACACAGTAAAATAGGTAATTTTGTGTATACAATTTTTGTTTTCAACAAAATGAACATATAAGTAGTAATATTTTATCTGTATCTAAAACGATTTGCAGCATTATTTAGAATTTGACGGCAACAGCAAATTAAAATGAAATATCCTATTGTATCACTGACCTTGGTAATACGTTTTTATCTAGTTAATCTACCGTCTAGTTTCATTTAATTCGTAGACGCCTCATATGCACGATTATTTTTTTAGAAAAGCGTTTATATTGATGGTTCCATGCCAGCTATTTGTTTTATAATTGTTCGCCAAAGAAACGGGAGTAGTATTTACAATGTACTATTTTGCAGTTTTCGATATAAAAAAGTGATATGTGATAGGTTGGAACACTTCCATACGTCCTAGTTTAGTGAATGAAAGAAGCACAATAATGGTTTAAGCAGTAGATCGCTTTGCTATATGTGAATTTGTAGAAAAAAAAATCAAAATTATCCATTGTGTCTCGTATCAATACCAGATTGAACGTACAATATGTACATGATTCATGTTCGAATGTTATAATGTTGTCGTAATTTAGAAGGTTTTGGAGGTATTGAATAGTTCCAAAATAACATAACTACTAAAAATAACTACAAACCCTTTAAGCCGCCTGACCTTTCCACTTATTAGTCTCACTTACTTTACGTATATTGCAAATTAACTGAATTTTGAATCTGTTCAATGAACAGATTTTACAATTTGACCAGTTTTCCTGGTATTGATAAAGCCCCTACCGATTACGAAAGGTCTCTGCCACATGTACAAAGTAAGTTGTGTGTAATTGGCCAAGTATATATAAAGAATCTTCTCTAAAACCATTATTTGGACGGGAACATTTAAAGAAAAAAATACATGGCGAATCTGTCAGATTTGCTGCACAGGTCGACGCTTTATATAGAAAGCATTTTTTGTGATTAGATAACAGTTTAGACGAAAACTCCTCCTCCGAATGTACGAGTTGGATTGTGGTGACTGAAGCTTAAGTACAACGAGTCAGGAATTGCCTTAAATCAAAAACTCTGTAAAGTAATCTTCCGAAGAAACTGCAATCCAGAAATATAAAGATAATATGTTGGCATGACGCATCATTGTAACTTGGTAATTCAACAGCATATATTTGAAAGTTTATAGAGGTGTGGGCTTCACAGTTTAACGTAAATTTCAGTAAGGAAACGTTCGTCATAACTAAAAAGAGGGTTTTATTTTATTCTATCAGTAATTTGTGTGTATTTCCTTTGATCGACGATATCTGATAAAGTTAGTATTGTGAACTGTCCGTTAAAAAAAATGATAAATATTGAGTGTGTTTGCAGTGGGCATGCGCTGGGATAACGCGGAAGTGACTACTTTAATTCTTGACCAATCAGCAAATACCTACTCATGAATACACATAAATTGTATTCCCCTCATGTCAAATTAAACATGTCTTGAATATACATGTTGGTTGATTTTTTTAAGAATACGCTAACTGGTAAAGAAGTCAGACTTGAAGATCCCTGGAGTATATACATATCATGATACAAGTCAGCCTTTGAAATTACATTCTTTTTTATCTGCAATTTCAAAATACTGCAGAATAAAAAAAGGAAAAAAAAAAAGCAGAGCTACGAGGGCGACCAACTGACAAAACAAAGATGATTAAATGCACCTAGCCAGTCACTGAGAAGTGTTGCAATACTAAATTAAACAGCACACAAACAGTAACCAGAAAGGCAACATCGCCTGTTCCATATACATTATGCTTTATAGATCATCATTTAGTAAATAAATGAAACAATTCCAGGCTTAACTTATATTCCGCTGTTATTTCTGAGTAAAATACACGTTTTAGATAATTTATCCGATTTTTGCTGTCGTATGCTGCAAATGATCATTTCCGGTGATTCGGCGTCAAAATTGAAATGATTCTACTAATGTTTCTACTTACAGATGTCTATAGAAAGCAATCTGGTTAACTTAAATCCATAAAACACATAATTATTTTACGAAATTGTATCCTACAAATCAGCTGCATAACGTGTGTCTTAAAAACACCATTTTAATTTGAATTTCATGTGCAGATTCAGTCCTTCTATACACACATCACAGCACTGCAAATTCATTCGCCAAAATGTAGTTCGCTTCACTTTTTTTTTATTTAAAACAACAATTTGCAGTATTTTGGTATTACCGATAAAAAAATTAAGGAATTTTTCTTGCCTGATACATCACCGTGATAAATTCAGTATCAAAAACAAAAAGTACTTTACTCTATATTTAAATTGCCATGACAATTATCTATGACTTGGTATCGTCCTGAATATGCATATAAATTTGCCGCTGGACGTTAAACAAACAAGCATCAATCAATATTTATGACTTATTAATTTGTAGGTAAATTAAGAGACTGGCGACGATCGGAACAAAGCTGCAAACGTGAAAAATAAAATATATGTATGTTTCAATAGGAAATTACAATGTATAAACAAAATATGTTTCCCCAACAGTATGTTCGCGTATTATGTTAGTAGGTTTTTGTGCAGTAATTATGTTTACTTTAGACAAATGTTATCTCTGTAAACTATACCTCAATCATTAATTACAATTACCTCCTGTTCAAAAATCTCATTTTCCTACCGATGTCATGTATTCAACCAGATGGTAAAAATAAAACAGGTGTTGTGGCGCATGTGTAGTATTTCAAAAGGTCTCAGCAGAGTCCATACCAAAATGTAAATGTTGTCAAAGTTTAGTTTAAACCTGTGTCTTTTCTTTGTTTTTTTTAATGGACACAACTTCATTCCGTATCAAAATTGTACGTATGGAACAGTGTCTCTGATGTATATTATATATTTAATCTCTTGATATTTTATGTTTTTACCATGGTAATGAGGTTGTAATCAACGGTCTTTATATAGATATCAAAATCCCAACAAACAAATTCTTTATTCTTCGAATTTTACTTATTCTAATAAAATTTTGTTTATATATCATTTATTTAATTTAAAACACTGTTCATGTTTCGAGCTAAACTTGTGTTAATATGTCTTTTAAATATTAGCACACTGTAAATAATATATGAATTTCTAAACCTGGTCAGAATATATGAGGAGAAATATGATTGATGTTTAAATATATGACATTCCTCACCTCGTTAATGCTGTTTTTTTTTTTACGAAATCCGGGCAACTATTGGTGATATGCAGAATTAACAATTTAAAAAATTGCCAGTTGTAGCGTTCCGAAAAAGTTACAGTCTTATTCCTAATACTGTTTGTAACAGGTTGAGCATGTACTTTGATTTGAAATTTTTTGTTTCAATCCGTCGTGCTATCTTTAATTTTTTTCTCTTATTTTACTCGTTATGGAAAGAATATCTAATTTTCGATAATTGGCTAAATGTTACTGCAGTTTATGAGCGCACTCGCATATATTCTTCCCGAAATACAATATGTTGGTCCTTCTCGGCATATAATGAACCTTTCTCGTATTTATTAGCAAATTTAATCTGAATTGGATGCAAGAAATCGGAAAAAAATGTCACCATCGCATAATTAGCAATCTACGCAGCATCTTATAAAACTCATTAGATACAGTTTCCATACTTTCAATAAACAGAAAATTAGGGAGGGGGAACAAAATGGCCCTTATCCTACCTTCTCCTTTGTTATCCATGAAAAAAAGGTAATCAGTGATAACCCTTACGGGACCATCGCCAGTTTGCTTTTTTGCATAAAAAGCGTAATGGCAAACGGAAAGATAGCCGATGAATAACATTACATTTTTCTTGCATATAGGTAAACAAAAAGCCTTAAACATGGTAAATTAGTAACATTATTCATAAAAGTTCTGCACTTCTGTGATTCTTATTATTTTTAGAATGCGCGCATGGTTGTCTACATATAGTATGCAATACGATGTAGTCATTGTTAACTGTTGAAAATACGAAAATAAATTAAAACATTTTTTGGACAATTGAATCACGGTGTCTTTACACCTGGTCGTCAAATTCAGTGAGGAAACAATTAATACGTTTTCATAATATTTTTGATAGACGGATTTAGCTTTGTTATTAATGATAAGACTGGTTATTCGGCCAAAGCAAAAATTTACATATTATCAAAATTGCAGTAGCAAGCGACCCAATACAGTATCCATACACCTTACAAAAAGTTAGTATGTTTACCTCTCGACACCTCCCGACACCTTCAACAGCCTTATTGTCCTGTGCATAAACACGCAACGTGCACAAGTTTGAGGTGCATCCTACTTAACCTGGGAAACCGTTCAAGAGAGCTACTCGATTGACTCAGTCAACAGATGCCATAACGAGTAATGATAGATGTGAGATCCAGTTTATATTACTCAGAAATGGGCCATGATGTTTTCGATAGCAGGGCTATCAAACATCTAGCAATTTTTGGCAGAGATCACAAACTGGCAGGACAATTCAAATTACCATCGCAAAGGACACAAAGTAACCTAACGTAAGTGAAGAGACTGTCACCAACTCGGTGACAGCTGAGATAGCCAGTAAACAACTACTAATCATTGAAATGACTATTTCATCATGTCACGATGCTACTTTTTTCGTTGACAAAAAATGTGATACAAGAAGACTCATATACAACGACCCATCCATTGAAACAACACATTGCAGATACCAAAGACTTGCTTTAGCCTGTAGAGAAAACATTAATTCCGTGCCACTAAGAAAAAAAACATATTACTGCTGGGGGAAACTCTACAAATTCAAAAGTAATAGTGTCAACTTTACTACCAGTAGGTAATGGTATCCTTAAGAGCTGTAAAGCCTCTACTGTACGGAGATCACTACTACTCCTGGCAGATACTGTAATCATATTACAGCCCTCTACGTGATATTTTAACCAAGACACTGCAACTTAGGCATGGAGATGACAAGGGTTGACAATACAATCAAGATATTGCACGAAAAAGACTCTGGAAGTACCATGGCAATTGCATTCGACCAACAATAACTACTCCAGTCAACACTGATGATTTCAACTCAAAAGTTAAGAACACTTCACAGACACAACATCATTGAGAAATTTGCCAAAACAGACATTACTGATCATTTATCTAATACTGACATCTTTTGTATGGACCTGATAATCTGCAGATTAATCTGCAAGATTTTATCCAGCTTATCTGCACCATATAGTAACGGGACAGATCGATAACAGCACTTGTACGTTTCTTCCAAAACTCAAAGGACACTGGACATTCAAACCAGCCACCAAAGCAGCATGACTTCTAAGACTTTCAATCTCTTAGGAAACATCAAACTCTGTTGTAACAAGACAATGTTTCGTTGCCTGATTTAGCCTCAAAACTAAAGAAAGAAGACTCAACTCTTTATGTTTAATATTTACAGAAACAGTTCAGTCATAACTTGTATATATCTTTCCTGCTATATTCATACTTTATAGTCCCTGTTTTTGTCTTTTTTTACGACCTGAGTAATGTAACAGTTTTGAATTTGAGTGGGTTCCTGTGATTTTCACTATTATGTTACTTTTATTATTTCAAAATTGCCGAATAATTTCGTTTAATTTTTAAACGCTTCCTTTGCACGATTGTTTTAGAATGACGTTTTTGTAGATGGTTGGATCCCAGCTATTTGCCTTAAAAATTTCATCCGAGAAAAGGGAGTATTTTTTTTCACAACGTACTTTTTTGTCATTGGCTCTGTCAAAACATTGATAAATGATTAGTTGGGAACACTTCTGAAAGTTATTGTTTTGTAAATAAAGAAGCCACATTAATGGTTTAAGTAATAGATCAATTGGCCACATGTAAATTAGTAGGAAAAAATTCACACTTATCCATTGTATCTTCTATAAATACCAGATCAGACGTACACTGATCCATGTACGAATGTTATAATCATTCCAAACTCATTGCTTTAGAAGGTATTTTGGACTATTGGATAGTTCCAAAATAATAACATAAGTACTAAAAATGACCATTAACACTTTCAGCTACCCGACCTTTCTACTAATGTATCTCACTTACCTCATGTATATTTCGAAATAATTGGATTGTCAATAGGTTCACGATATGAAATTAACTAACTTTTTGGCTAGTTTTTATGGTATTGCCAAAGCGCCTTCTGAACGCCAAATATCGCTTCTATACGTACAAAGCAAGTCGTGTTTTAATTGGGCCAGAGTATATAAAGGATTTATAAAGTATATAAAGCACTATTTGGACGGAACACTTAAAAATATATGTAAAAATTCTATCAGGTTGGTTGTAAGCAACCTGACAAAAGCATATTGTTTTGTAACTGGCTAAGAATGTAGAGGGAAAGTCGTTCTCCGAAGGCACGAATTGAATACTGATTGTGGCCAGCCACTGCCCAAAACAAAAAAATCAGGAAAGTAATCCTATAAAGAATTAGCAAATCAGGAATATAGAGCTAATATACTGACATGAGGCATCATTGTAACTTGATTTTCAACAGGATACATTGCAGATTTATAAATTTTTGAATAAATTGTTTAAACTAATGAAGTTAGATGTCAAAGAACCCAAGTTTTTCGCTTCCATAAAATGGGAATATTTCTGCCCTATGATTGCTATGATTACTAGTATGTTACTCCATTTTTTCTGTTGCTGATATGTAAGTAGAAAAATATATTTACTGTAATGGCAATTATTTAGACTGTATATTATTAGGCACAGGATTATAGAGCCTTCATTTGAATAATAATACATTTATATTTTACTGTTTTAATTCGCTCTAGAGGATGACTACAACCTAAACTCTACAACGGCGTGATGACTTCGACTTTCCAAACAGCAGCTTCTCATTCACCAATAGCAATATTCCAGCAGCACTGCATATCGAGTTTATACTTCACAACTCAAACGTTATTCTAGAGCTTGTGATCAGTACCATGATTTTCTGGACAGGGCACAATAAGCTATTCAGACAAGGTTAAAGTCATCCCTTCCAAACTTCTATGGCTGTCGCAATGAATTGTTTGATCATTATGGAATATCATCGGCTATTTTTCCTTGGCCAAAGTTTCGTTTTTCCTCTCTTCGAGCATGACCTTATCCTGTAACTAACAATGGACAATACAGGATTTCTCATAAGAGGCGCTTACTCACCCGGAGTACCTGAATATCTCCTCGTGTTTTTGGCGGGGTCCGTGGTTCTCATCATTTAGTTTTTCCTTGTCTTTGACATTAGTTTGGTTGTCCTTGTCTTAATCTGAATTTGATCTTCGTCCTTTGGCAATCGATTTTACTGTATTCGTCCTTCGGTTTTCTTACATTTTCTTTTATCTTTGAATCGTATGTTATAATATCACGGACAGCTTTTATTTTGAAGGTTTAAATTTTGCATCACAAACATAAAAATGATATTTAATTTGCCCTGAGGTAGTACATTAAAACTTTTAAGTTTTGACGCAAATGCCCAATAAATGCATTACATGATACCAACATTAATTTATTGTACCATTCAACAAATAATGTCTCATCAGTAGTGCTCGAAACCAAAATGTTGAAAATAAAAAAAAAATAAGATCAATAGGAACTAAAATCACTTAAAAGTAAAGCCAAATCCAGCTAAGGATACATTTGTACGAGGGATATATATCTTAGTTTTAGTATAGTTTACAATATTTTACTCACTGGAAATGTAGAAAGCAATAAAATTATATCAAGGCCAGCACCAAAGTACTGGTAACTGATCTGATGATATTACAGAGGACTAAGAGCCCAGCAGCGATATCGAGCCTAGTGGGTGCAGTAAATGTATAACACGACACCAAAGTTATACCCAAGGCATAACTTTATTGTGCTCAGGGAATGTCTACTAGGACACTGAAATGTATCGCTAATTTGCTAATTTTGCTTTTCATCTGTAGGATGTAAAATATTTTTGTTATTAAAGGAATGTTTCACATTACCTCACATATAACTTTATTAGTGAAGTTCGCGTGCTTCTACGCGAAGCTTTAAAATAGAAATCTACATGATAAATAATCGTAAATATTCAGTTTACTGTTAATTGTAACGATCGAAGTAAAAGTTAGGATAAGAATATTCATTGGTTTACAGTTAACATTGTTTTACCCAATATTTCTCCTTTAAGGTAATAGGTACGTAAATCGCTACTCTAGCGATTTTTTCCAAATTTTACATACGCATAAAGTATGATAAGTAATAATGGAAGATCGAAAGAAATTTGTACATAACCTATTTTAATTTGGAGAAATAGATCAGAAGATCGACCGTTAAAGACAGTAAAATACAATGAATGCACGTATAATTTGCTGGAAAGTCCCGTAAATTGGTTTGGAGGACTTCAGTTTTAAAAACCCCATCCTACAATTTTGCTAAAAAAAATGCTGAATTCGCTTTTGACCTAGACTTGATGAAGTATGGGTCGACCTTATGAAAAACGTCAATAATACTTTTTTGTCAGATAGCGTCGCTATCGGCACGCAGAGAATGTTACCTAATTTTGTGTGTTGTTATATACTACTAAGGTGAAGTTATAGTAAATTACCTCACGATAGAATTTTCTAAAATTTTGCACACGATTACCTGTGGGTGAAATACACAGGAAAATGTCCAAAAAAATTATAGTAGACCGAAATCATTTTTAAGATATAGCTTTTCAAAGATTAAAGATGGAGCCACCTAAGAAAACATAGAATATGCAGGAAACATGGCCAGTAAAACGCAAAAATTTTTAAAGTGAGTCCATCATTTAAAAAAAATCATATTTTATTGCTACTGAAATAATAAATCATTTGATATGAAACATAGGGTCATAGACATTGTTTTAGCTATAGAAATCGTCGAACATCTATCGAACACTCAAAAAAGGTTGAAATAGCGGAATTGCGGTCCGAGAATGTTCATGACGTTCAGCTGAAGCGTTCATACATGTACATATGTATAATGGGTATTTACTAAAAGTGAACGAAAAATCCTTACTTGTTCTTTTAAACAAATTAAAAAGATCGCCTTTGTAACATACATATACAGGCTCATAACACCATTTATGATAAAGAAAATTGAAAAAAAAGAACTATTCATAGACCGACTTTGGGGAAAAAGTCTTCGACAAGTTTATCAATGTATCAAAAAGTATCATGTGCCGTTCGATACAAATACAGTGACCTCAGCTTATAATAAGATCACTTTTCACTGTTTTCTGTAGTATTTTTGCTGCAGAAGAAAAAGCACGTTAGAACGGCGACATAGAACTCTAATTGTTGACAGTCTTAGATCTGTTGTATTCAACTTAAAAAAAACTCTGTCCACTATGAATAAAATGTTAAAATACATAAACACGACATTTTTCTCCGATTATCTGATAAATTGGATCGATTTGTGCAAGCACATTTATTTAAGTTTGTAAGAGTACTTTCAAAATGAATATATTGTTTATATACCAAATAAATAAGAATTCCGTTGGAAATCAATAAACAAAGAGTTTTATCAGATATTATAATTCTTATTTATGAACGAAATTCATGATAAGTTGAGCACAGGTTTATGTTGGTACCAAGAAATCTTCACCTATGATGGATGTAATTTAGACTTATTTTAGTTCAATATGTATGTTTGTTCTTCAACGCATTTTGTGCTTCGGTTTCAAATTGCTGAGTCATTACATTTTGGCAGTTAAAATCTTTTGTTTTCTATTTCCTACGATCTTAATACCTCTCTTATTGAACTTTTAACTAACAAATATATATTTTGTAGATCCGTCCGATAAAAGGAGGATAATGTCGTATTTTCGACAATTTGTATCTTAGTCGGTAATTTTGTAACCACGATGCTTTTGTTAGGGAAAATGTTTCCACAGAACGGCGACTTTTGGTAAATTCCCGCCGTAATTACCGTCCATTCTATTATTGACGTCATAAAAACGCTGCTGCTCTGTGGCATTGATTTACGTTCCTCTTAAAGCAATATCAGTAAACAACATTAAAAGTTGGCACAAAGGTACAAAGGAAGATAACTCGAGGACTTTAACCAATATATATATATGTTAATTTTATCTCGGAATAAAGAAATTTATAGTTCAGTTGTTGCGAGCGTTGCAACATAGCGCTCTAGAAATTTTAATGCGTCATGAATATGTACCGCACTTTCAAAATTT
>JAOXYJ010179892.1:0-10574 GCA_028566555.1 Lithophaga nigra
ATAACTATGTAATAAATATGTCCAGCGTATAACACTTGAAGGACAGTGTTGAAAATTCTGCCACAGTTTACTGATTATAAAAGCGGGTTACATGTTTAATCTCAGTATCGTTATGTTTACTATCAAATCCTTAACCCGAAAGCAAATATTAAGTACTTCATAATTTATGGAGCATTCTGCAATGAATGCCATTACACACACACACACACATACATATATATATATATAGAGAGAGAGTTTGTTCCTGTTTGGTATATTCTGTGCTATTCTTTGCTATGTCCATTCTGATAAGGGGAAATTTAGAAAGACGGACCTTACTTGACTTTTTCGGACGATGCAATTTTGGTTAACACGACGTTATGTGCACAGAATACATTCTGACATCGTCGATATATACTGGTCATGATTTATTGAGCAGTTTACCACCGTAATATTGGTATGACATGTACCCCATGTCAGGAGTTTGGTCTTTTGCTGTAAGGCATTTATAGTACATGATTTGAATTAATGAAAGTAACAATACTGTTTGCCTTTATTGTCTTCTCATCATACTATGGAATAAAAGTTAAAACGAGGACCGTTATTTGCAATGTTACAGATACCTACCTGTCATATGTGAATGTTCAAGCGACAGCTTCGCACTACTGTCTTTAGTTAGAAACAATCGGGGGGTTGTCTACATAACGATGGAGGCAATTGATTACACAACGAACTGGATAAATCTGATGGATGGGTGTAACAGTATGTATTGAAAGTTTATATTAAAGATCTATTGATTCTTATTCTTAATCTTAAATATTAATCTATTAAAGCGATATTGCTGATGGCGCTGTATTGTATTAACAGTGGATTATTGCTCTCATATTACCCCGTAACAGCAATTTATATATCATTTTCCATGCATACGTGTAAATTCAACTTTTTTCTCGGGCTCTGCCCAAGGAAATACACAATTTCAGATATCCTTCCAATTAATCTGATAATCAAAATATAGCGGCGATAAACTGTCATAATCGAGCATAGCCATTTTTGTTTCCTTAATGTGGCATCTTGTAAAGTAAAGTAATTCTCTTGGTAGTTACTAGATTCCCAATATTTCAGATGGCTCTCCAGATATACATTGCTATAATTGCCAATCTTAAAGTTTACATGTGCGTGTCTGTTTTTAAATGAGGTATTTACATCAGTCATGATCTCATTGATCATCGCCACTATACAAGTCACAATTAGAAAGGAGAGAAAATGTGAAAATGTGCATTTGCAATTCCAGATGTAAATGTTGAGGTCAAAGTTTTAAGATCAAAAAGATAAAATTATCCTTCAATGAAGTGTACATCTCCATTATTTAGACATTAAAATTTTTCATTTGCTTTCGCTTTTATCTTACCATTATGAACTTTCTAAATGTCATATTTTACAAATAGTCAGAAACGTGAATGAGTTATCCTCCATTTAAGGACAGACAAGGAAAGAAATACGTTTTACAAAAGATGATATTTCTATTGTATTCCTTAACCCATAAAAGAATCGATGATACTGCATGTCCTGCATAACATTCTAATTTCCTTTTGTATGAGATTTTTTCTAAATAATCTAAGAGATTTCTATGTACTAATATTAGCCTGATTTACATTCGGTAAGCATTTTATCATTGAAGAACTCTTAGTAAAACGATTAATAATTTGCAATATTTGAATTATCATATGTTTGATTGCGGTATGATCTACTTATCTCTTCATCGTAACGTGTAATGTAATAGCATAAATTGTTTTTATCTACAGCAAGAGTAATTGATTCACCTTATTGCGAAATACCTTTGACCTCTACTGTAAAAGGTACGTATATGTCAATTAGCGAAAAGATCGTGATACTTTTTTAACTGAATAGGCTCATATTTTACTTGACATTATCATAGAGAGGAAATTTGATTTAGATATTCCCTTTAATATCTATTTAGACTAATTCAATTAATCAAGATTCTTGCAATTTAAATTACCAAGAGAAAATGGCATGACCTCGAGAAAATGCCAGTTAATTGATTTAAAACGGTAAAATGTTTATTTTCCAGCAAATTCCTATCACCTGACAACAATTTCAATAAGACAGAATAAGTGCTATATAATAAAAAGTATAATAAGTACAGTAGATGAGGAGTATAAATAAATTAATAAATTATACTTAAATATAACAGTGTTGTTAAAATTAACTTATCCGATGTAATTTTCCAGTTCAGTTAAATGCAAAACCGGCCACTACCGGTTTCGCTCATCTTCAAAAAATATTTCACTCAACTTTGGGCAAAGTTACCACCTTGATATATCAGTCAAAATTACTGTGTACAAATGCACGCTTGGGCTTCCTAACTCATCTGGTTTACGTTTCTGTATTTTTACGCCTTCGCCAGAATCAAATTTAAATAAAGAGTAAAAGCAAAATCCTCATATAATATTATACAAGTGGAAACACAAAGAGTGTATCGTAACGAAATTGTGGCCTTGATGGCCTAGTGGTATAGGAAGTTATTCACATCTACTATGATAACCAGCATGTTAACGCTAGCCAGGACGGAGATTTTCTCGACTGTTACCATTATTAGTAGTGATTTCCAGCCTTCCTTCCAAACGTCGCCTGGTACCACGGCTTCTTATACATATAAAGACAGGACCCACAAAACTTTACCATTTAAAATGTTTCTGGTTATTTTTCTGTTCAAACCTGTCATATTAGTCTTAATTGTACTACATATTAGGTTTTTGGTTTTGTTAATCTTGTTTAATTCAATACTTTCATTTGTGCATACGTGTACTTGTGTATACCAAGTGTGCAGTTGCATTTTGTTACACGTTTATACAAATTACCGGTTCTACTCAAATTTAAGCACATTTAAAAATGATAGTTACTATCAAACGTAGTTGTATTTTTGTCAAAATATGTGGAATTTAGCACATAGAATTAAAAAATGTTCGACAGCTCCTAGTATTTCACAGTGCTAACAGGTAAAAATCAGCTACTTGTGATGTAAGAAGAGATACAAAATGTAAACAGTTTCAAAGTCCAGACGACTCCGAAAATGTAGAACCTTTTCCATAGTGTTCTATGTTAAAATAGTTTTGTTGGAGTGAGGAAATATTTCCGACCAATGGACCTGCATCATTACTATTGTGGTCAAAAACTTTGATAATATAATAGGTAAAACAGAATGAAGATATGTTGACTGTCAAGGAAATAAAATTTTTAGCAAGAGTACCGATGTTTGTAAGTTTGCGGTATTACAGACGTGCAGAACTGACTGGTAAACGAAAAGAAGAGGAGAGAAATAAAGTAGATGGATTCTTACAAATCGTTTGGAACGAAAGATCGTGAAAGACCAAAAAAAAAAAAAAAACAAACAAAAAATCGTAGAGGGCGCATGGATCGTTTTTTTCTCCCAGTTTTTTGGATTGAAGGATACAAATAAGTGGAAGTTCCGACATCCCATGACAAGAGAACCATCGTGAAGTACGGTCACCTCCCGTAGATGGGATTGTAAATACTGCAGAATTTGCACTATCGCGTATAGGATCTTCCTTCCCACAAGTCTGAAGGACATGCTCTGAATACGGATTGAATTGCAAAACCCTAACAAAATCACGGCAGCTGAAGTGGATTCCAAAGATACAAAGAGTGATCAAGTAAATACAGAAGTCTTAATTGAGACGTACATGTACATAGACCTTTACGAAAACTAAGCTTCATTCAAATCCTTAAGCAAGAAGATGCTTGAATGCGTCCACAAGAGGATCCATAACTGCCTGAGCACAATGGAAAAGAGAGTTTAGAACTGAAGCCCAGTTGCTTCTGAAGTGAAGTTCGAAGATGCCAAAGAGGCCAGAAACCGTAAATCGAAAAGAACATACAAGGTTCGGTCAAACAAAGACACAAAGACAAACACTGATTACAACACACAACACTGAAAACTAAAGATAGAGCAACACGAACCCCACTAACAAAAGTGTGAGATCAGGTGCTCCGGAAGGGTCAGCGTCTCCTGTTCCACTAGTGGCACCCGTCGTGTTGCTCCTGCTAAAATCCGGTTATAAGTCATATTCGGTGGTAATTCATGAATACGGAAAGAAGGATGGGACCTTGATAACGACAAACGGAACATATCAGTGGTCATTTGTGACGCAGATACCCCTCTCTTTTGCCTAGCATAAAGTGTGTACATTTTACAGTTAATCACTACTCATGTGATTTGTACAGGGACTTTCTAAACAGAGCGAAATTGTTGTCTCAGAAGCTAATTAGCCAGGGTTATGTTCAGCCTTTATTAATGTCATCACTACAGAAATTCTACGGTCGACATCATGATTTGATAGATCGTTACGATGTTTCGATCTCACAAATGAGACTTGACATCTTTATTCAGATTTCTTGTCTTACTGGATTTAACACTCCACGAAATTTACTTCTTCCCGGACATTCCCACTTACAATGTGACGGTTGCCGTCGACGGAGCAGGACATGTTTACCCTTCTAGAGCACCTGATGTCCCCCTCGGTTTTTGTGGGGGTTCACATTGTAAGTGCTTTTGTTTTTGCATCGTCTTGTTTGTGTTTTCTTTGCCTTCTGTTTACTTTTTTCTTTAGTTTTATATTGTCTTCTTTTTGTGGTTTTCCGTTTCTGTGTTCCCAATTTTGCCTTGTCTACGGATTATGTCTTTCTGAACTTGTTCCTTCGGTATTCTATTGCCGATCTTTACAACAGTGGTTTTAATGACTACTCAATATGGATAACATAGAACCGTTAAAGTCTGATGGACTACAGGGACTTATACCGATCTTTACACAGTGGAGGACGGTTAATATCATAGTATACGACAAAACTGATGACTACGGTCGTTCCTTTTCTTAAAGCAATATACCAGCGTCACCGGCGTATGAAGTGTACATTTCACAATTGATCTGCTACGCTAGGGTTTGTTTCTGCTACAGCAATTTTCTATACAGTTATTATTATCATAACAGCTAATAGGTCAAGGTTATGTCAAGCCTACTTCAGAAATTTTATGGGCGCTATCATTGTTAGCCATTATAGAGTATCCGTGTCAAGGATTATAACAGAAGTGCTCCCAGTTTCTTCGTTCCTGTTTATACTACCTAATTTGCAACTTGCTTTATAAGTAGAGCAATATGGTGGGTGCACATGTGGAGCAGGACATGCTCACCATTCCGGAGCATATGATGCCACTCCAAGCTCTAAATGATTTCGTATTTCCCTGTTTTAGTGTTATGTCCATGTTTGCTTCCTCGTTTATTTTATTTTTTATTGATAATGCTTATGGGTGTCCGGTTTCATGATCCTTTGTAAACTTCTAATTTTATTTTGTTATATCTAAAGATCATTATACAACTATACAAAAACTAGACTTTAAATTGTGTTTTCATTTTTAATAATTTGATTCTCAATTATTTAATACAATTTAAAACCCACTATATAATAGCGTTATGTGTCTTAAATCTATGTTAACATCTGGTTTTAAATATTCAAAAGACAAACTATACTTCCGATAAGAGCATATACAGTTGACATTATATATATTCAAAATGATTCAACAATATTGGCATAGAGCTACGTTGATATATCTTTGCCAACTTAAGGGCGTATATTTTTCAAATTAAAATATTGTGTCATTGGACTTAAAATCAAAAGATGAACATTATGGTTTCAAATTTGTTACAGTAATAAAAAAAAAACAGATTAACAGAACAATTGGTCTTAACTTTGTGGATTCCGAACGCACTCCTTACTTAATAATGAAATAATTCGACTTGACACAGTTCGTTCGATTTATAGAACGATCAGTTAACAAAAACATCCTCAAAAATTCAATACATTTGTTATCCATGTGATCCAAGACTTCCTTACAGAATTCTATGTGTCGTATGAATGTGTTTACGAAAGTGTTTCACAAAATATTTCTAAATAAAAATTAATACTTTAAAAATAAAACCATATTGTTAAAAAAAAACAGTACGTGCAATTTATATTAAGTAATGGGCCGGTCTCCTAGCAACCATATACCTTTTTCCTTTGCTTGTATAAAACTTCTTAGGTTGCCTTTTATCAGAAATCATGGGTCGGGTCAACTATTGGACTACATGTGTATATACATTTATGCATACCAGCAGAGATATAAAATTAACTCTGATTGAAAAAAGTACAAACAAAATCACTATCTTCAGTCCTAATCAGATGTCTGTAATCAAATTTTGAGCAATTCTTGAAACAAAGTAACAGTCCGTCATGAATGTCAATTTTTATACCAAATTAAAGTAATTGCTTATCAATGCTGCACCTCTGTAGCTAGTCGTTGATCTTAAAGCGACAAATTTGATAAAAGCGTCATTTATTGCCACATTGATCTGAAACCATTCGATTGCTGTGTGATGTTAATATTTCTAATAATATTATTCTTACGGCGGCACATGGGGAAACTGCTTCAAGTTTAAACTTACAGGTAAACAAGGTAAACCCATGGGATACAAATGCACTGAAGTCAGAATGTGAATCAATCAAGTGTTAAAAGTTGGGCCATTCAAATTCTTGATATCACTTTTAATACAATAAAAGAACAATGAAGCAATTTTATTTTCGAAAATAAAACCTTTTTGACGAAGTATATTACACAAAAATCAATTCAAACAAATATATTACACTTTTCTGTAAACTTTCAATAGACACACACGACGCATACGAACTTAAGTACTGCAAATCTGCCCTATAAAATGGATGTCATTTAAATGGACACGCACGCACGCACGCATACATATATACACATATAAGTACTGCAAATCTGCCCTATAAAATGGATGCCATTTTCATTGATTTGCATGACTTGTCGGACAGTATTGTAGACAACGTTCAATATTCCGAGTATCTTCGGTGAAGAATGTAAGGGATTGTCTGTTCCTATTTCAAGTGATGGAGATAGGGAATAAAACTTCTTGGTGAAATATTCCATAATGAAAATAACTTTTGAGCAAAGTACAAAAATCTCAAGTAGTAACATTAATCAATTACATCTTAAGTATGAATATTTCTAATAATCAGGTACTGGGTGATTCATGCAAGAAAGATCCGACGACATTCTAGGTATTCCTTTATTCAGGGTCTTGTATTAAGTGCTAAGTGAATGAGGGTTTTCCATTTACATCTAGGTAACTAACGTAATAAAATAAAGCACTATAAAGTAGAAGATAAAGGGGGATACTTCTGGACTTTCTTTAAAAATTAGTTATAATCTTGAAAAATTTCATTTCATTATTTTGTGAATTACTAGATTTGTTCACAGAAATTATTATTTCTGTCAAAATTTATACACATGAAGAAGCCAAATAACGATGTTCATTTCTGGGGATCTGTCCGAGCATGTGTCGCTGTTAACATTTGCAGTGCCTGATTTTTAGGAAGACTCGTATTTAATTAAATTAAAATTTTCCTTTGCTTAATAATATCAGAAAATTTTGATTTATATGTTATATAGCACTTTTATATTTGGTAAAGTACATGAATTTATATTTGTAAGTGACATACATCACTTACAATACAAAACCCTTATAAATTAATTGTTTTTGAAACATCAAAAACCTTTAGACCAATACTTAAACTTTTATCGGTAAAACTGTATACTATAACCTTCAATTAATCTCTTGTTCATATGAAACATTCATGTGATCACAGAAATATAACACATACATAATATAACAATGTATTTTCTTCAGCCCTTCTACGTAATATGAAAATCTTAAATTAACTGGAAAATGAATAAGTTAAATTAAATAAGACTTTTGCATACATTAAAAGAGTCGTTTTGAACAAAGCCATGTAATTTTTATGTGAGTTTAAGTGAATACAATAGGCCTAAAGCTCAACACAAGATTCACAAAAACATTTTAACAATAAAACGTTCTGGATAAACTAATAATTTTTATTGCACTAAAACGTTGCATTGAAATATAAAGACTGGCGGGATTAACTCGCCTTTTTAAACTTGAGTGTATTGCTGATGAATTAGTGAGTAAAATATTACAATATAATAATTTAAAACTTTCCTAATCGACATCAAAACTGACATTCAAGCTATTATCTGTATACATTTACTAAAATTTTCTGAAAATAAAAAAGTACAATTATAAACATTCTGAAACATTTAAACACTGTGATTTTGCACAGTGTTGGGCAAACGATTTTGGTATAGTTGACATATTTATAACTTGCATCTCCTTCGTATTGCCGAGATCAAAACGGGAGAGAAGCAAAGTTAACATATTTGTGTCCAAATTAAGCTAAAGTCAACATATTTGTGTCCAAATTAAGCTAAAGTCTATTACGTGTTTATTGAAACAACCAGACGAGGATGATAAGATAATTTGACAAGCACTCTCTTCAACATCATGGTTTATTTTTTTTAATTCGACTAAATTTTGGAATTCGAACTTTAAATCTGAATGTTTCGCTTTTCAGATTTCACTCTGCATTTTAAATCAGCACAATTTTATGCAATGTTAATTATTTAAATCCTCCAATTACTGAGGAAATATGCTATTAATGACTACATTGGATAATAGATAATAGTTCAATATTAAAATATTCAACATGTAAAATAAATAAATAAATAAATAAATATAACACAAAATATATACATATTTAAACAACTAATATGCACAAGCAATATTTTTCACTGTAGTTCACCCCGCGGTTATGTGACCACTGCGAATATATTGTAACAATGACAAACTAAGTATACATGAATTTACAATTAATTTGGACTAGGACCTAGAAAGGTGCGAGATGTGGTAGATGGTCTCCATCAGAGGCGATGGACCCTTCCATTGCATAGAGATTTTTATCTCATACGAGATTAAAAAATCTGCAGTATTGAATCCTATACTAACTCTGCATCCAGATTCTAGATCTAAAACAATTACGTGCAAATGTAATCCTATCCTAGATCGTGACTGTAAGAATATCCACAAGCACCTCTTTTATGTGTAATAGAGTTCTTAGAAAAGAACTTATACAGCGGTTCCTTTCAGTTTAGGGCATATTTTATTTACCAGCATACATTTTAATTAAAAATACCCAAAGGACAACAAAATACTTAAAATCAATACCGATAATAACGTATGTACAGATTTTCCCGAACAAAGCGATTGTTCTAACCGAAAAGTTTTATCCCCTCCTCACTTCTCTAAAAATAAAAAAGGCTTTCCCTAATGAAAATTCATTGAAAGAACTTGAAAATAGAATAAAACAATCTTTTAGGTGTAACAAAATTTGCAACAGAATAAAGTTTCAAAGCTTTATGATATCATAGCTTTTTTATCAATCATTCTAATGTTTTACTACACACAAAAAAACGACGCACTTATAATAACAATCTAACAAATTCTCCGTAAGTATATTCCATTCATCGTACAAGCTATGAATACAATGTTACACTGTTTATTCTGTTTATGTCATTGAAAATAATTGAATTTATTTAATCCATTTCCTATGGAATTACACCAAAACCATCAAATAATAATCCAAAAACTGAATTTCTTTTCCAATTTTTCTTTGAAATATCCCTGTTATTGTTCTGTTCTAATTATGTTTGTTCTGTCACTTGGCCGTGGTCCTAAATATCGATCGCAGTAAGAAGGCCAAGATCTTCCTCGTCGACGTGCAAGCATACATTGCCTATATTCAAGAATCGCTTTATTCAATATAGGACGATTTCTCCGCCTTCTAACATAGGTGTTTTCTGTGTCAATGTTTCCAGATTCGTGTCCAGAATGTCGTCTGTTTCGTTCTAGTCGGTGTCTTATGTGGCGAACTTCCCGTAAGACCTCAATAACTGCAAGAATAAATGTTAAGTGATTTTAAATTCACGACAGAGAATCTAAACGTATATGTTCGTTACAAAACATCGGTCTACAAAAACGTGTATGATAATCATTAGATGATGCGTAAGAAAGTATAACTGAACTGTTCTTTGCTCAATTGAATAATGTTCACGATTTCCTGCAAATTAAAAATGGTTAATCTCAATTCCAGCATCACAATCGTTAATGAAATGTGTACGTAAAAAATTGACCTTGCAGCAAGGACTGAGATGTATATTCTTTTCTAAAAAAATTAACTGCTTTTTAATGTATCTTGTAACTGTCATATTCAGGAACTAATGCAACAATATTATATTGCTGCAGTTTCTTTTTTTTTTTTTTTTTTTTTTTTTTTTTTTTTTTGTCATAAATCCGTATGAAGAAAAAGCCATGATCGTCATATGATGTTTTGCTGACTTGAGGGATTGTAGATTATATATTGATGTGATCTTATGCAAAACGATCTTACTTAAATTAAAGGTTTTATTGTAATGACGCCTTAAACAAAATGACAGAAATGAGAACAAAATCTTGTATCCATGATGACTAAATTTATTCTGATTTTTAGATTTTTCATTTTATTAAATTCTATTTTATTATTTCTTATTTCATTCTGCAAGTATTCTACAAAGACCATTTACAACTCTGTCATGGTCAAAGATTATT
>JAOXYJ010180003.1:0-10573 GCA_028566555.1 Lithophaga nigra
AAACAATAACAATTAGACTCGAAGAAATCGAAATGTCATCCAGTATAAAATGTCACTCAGCATGAACAAGGGTTATACAATGCCCATTCTCAAATACCATGACCTAATTTCATTGATAATGAGACCGGATGACCATTAAATAGCATGTTTTACTATAATTTAATTTTCAGAAATGTAAATTGTTTTGTAATTTATCAATTTCTTCCCGCAAATACATAAACGTTTCCGCTGATTTCTTTTCGAAGGAAATAGATTTGAACTAGAATTTGAAAACTTACGACCAAAGCAGGTTAAATTGATTTTCAAACACAGATAACAACTGCCACACCAGTCACTGAATTTCGAAAATCTACCTTAATTTCAATGGTTTCGGATCTGTCAGGACGGTGATTTCCGACAAGAGTATTTTCGAAACAAAAAAGAAAGGTTCTTGTCGCTGGCCATTAAGTCAGCATGATATGAAAAACAGGGTTAATAATAACCCATAAATCACTTCCGCGAAGTGTCAGTTCAATGGGCTGTGGCATGAATGAAAAGATTTTTACATTTCCAAACAGTGATTAACTATTATTGCATTTTTTTTCATATGGTGTTGACGTCTAATTGTATGAAATGAAGACAAAACCTAATATTTATTTCAGTCAAGTCCCGACCTAACCAGTATTTCTTGGATCAATTAAAATACAGTAGATAAGGTGACCATCATCAGATCCTTGCCAAAACGAAAGGTACATATCGTTTTTAATCAAATAAGCTAAATTAAAGTTTCAATGAACCGTTTAAAAGATTTTTAAATCATGGAAATATTCAGTTGCTGATAGCTAATTAGGGCAAAATAATCTGCGAGTCAGAGTACTGCGATACCTAACATTGAACAAAATAGTACACCTGGGTGAAATTATTTCCATCAAGTTTTTCTTCTTTTTTCTTCTTTACTATAAAACCAAAAGAAATCTGCATGGCATGGTGAAGCTCCCAAGACCTGAAATATTTGAGTTCATGGCCAGCCATGGCAACAAATTTCTGAAACCCTGTTTTTATAATGTACTCAGTGTACCATCATAGACGTCTGTTGTCTTGTTATATTGTAAAGTTTGAGTATTATTTTGTTTTGTGAAGGGTTGTTTTCTTGTGTTATTCTTATTGTTTCTTTATCTTTGCCATGCTAAAAACATTTAGTTATACGCAACTGATGCTTGTATAGCCTTTCAATACAGTATAATACAGGCTTAGAATTTTTCCACAGATAAATATGCTTACATTCATTTTGTATTTATAAAGTACTTAATCTTGTACTAGCCCGATTTAAAGTTTACAGATATGATATTGTGGTCTTCAAAAAATGACCATCCATCATATTTAGCAAAGTATCAAGTTAGAATGAAATGAAGACACGTTCAAAGCTTGATATGATCAAAAATAGTCGAAAATTCTCGTTTTGAAATTTTTAATTTTCAGGGAATTTATTAAAATGGGAAGAATAGAAGTTGGAGATGACTTAAATTAAATTTCACACTGAAACATTTGTTCTTTACCATTTAGAATATCATAACATTATCATATAAGGAGTATTTCAAATGGTTTCCTACCACGTGTGAATCCACTGAATACTTCTGTCTACTTTTATAAATTTGATATATTATTGAAAACCTGGTGTATATACTTATTTTGGCAAGGTAATTGTGATGATTTAACATTTTAGCGGGAATTATAATAAAAATATATATATACTTGGACGTTTGTATAAATTGATTTGATGTGGCTGTATCACTAACTTGTGATCCTTTACAATATACATGAAAAAGCTGAAGTGAATTTAATATACCAGCTTCACGCCACTGTACATTATGTACTATGCTCTATCTCTAGATTAAAACCAACGTGGAAAGGTAAAACCCGGTCAATGAAACTATATTTTTTATATAGCGTAGTTGGCCGAGCTGGACACAGTGCAGGCGATGGAGCCATAGATGTCACACCAGCGTGAGTTCAAATCCCGCCGAGGGAAGAATAAAAACCTATCATTCACTTCTAACACTGTTGGGTTGATTTTATATATACATATATACATCAAAGTCGATTAGACCCCTTACGGCGCCATCACCTAGCATACAAATAATACCGATTACAACGTTACTCCGAGGTGACAACCTAAAAGAGTTGTTCTTATGGCGTCCTTATAAACCTCATGCTTTGCAAATATTTTCAATTATAATTCAAATTTGTAATTCAAATTCTTTTGCTCTAGAATTGATCCAGGGTAGCGATTTTAAATCTTTTTCAACCCCCTTACGGCGACATCGCCTTGCATACAAGTAAAGTTCGAAGATACCAAAGGGGCAGCCAGAAATAAAAAAAAAAACATACAACGTTTGCCCAAACATTGACACAAAGACAAACACTGACTAAAAAACACAACACTGAAAACTAAAGACAGAGCAACGTGAACCCCACTAAAAACCGGAGGTAAGCAGGTGCTCCGGAAGGGGAAGGGGAAGCATCTCCGGCTTCACTAGTGGCACCCGTCGTGTTGCTCCGGTTAAAATCCGGTAATAAGTCACATTTGGTGGTAGGTCATGAATAAGGAAAGAAGGACGAGACTGTGATTACGACAATCGGAACATATCAGTGGTCATAGATTACATTAGTGGTGTTTTGCACCTATTCTTGTACAAATTTTATCTGCAAAAACCATTCTCTCGTCTTCAAAGATTTTAATGACACCGATCAATCATAAATGTATCTCTTCTTTGTAATCATACAGGAATTAGTGTATCGCCTTCCGCTCTTCCCATGATATCTCCTTTCAAAATTGATATTGCGAACAAAAGATCTGGATATCAGTAACACAAAACAGTCCAGTCAAAAGAACCAATCGACTGTATGGACTCCATTTATTTGCTGCACTGGTATTGAAGTGCTTGTTTAGGCTTTCAATTACAACGGAGAATTATAGGACCTCCATGTAGACTATCCTCAGACAAATGTTCTGAGAAGTTCTTTCCTGTTGATTATTCTCAATGTAAGTTGGGCATGTTATTACTGGTCAGCTTATCATATTGAAGGCTATATAAGTTGGAATAACTTGTGTTTAATCCTGTTTTTAAGATGTCAACAATAAAAGAACGTTAATTACCTTTGGCAAGCCAAGTATAATGAAATTTAATCTTTTCTTCCAAAGAAGGATGATTACCATTACTGTTGAGCTATTAGTCCCCTGGGTTATCATTAGCTAGTACCTCGATGCGAGCTGAATGACTTGAATACTTTATGAAATTTCAATCAACACCCAAGCTCCTTCCGTTTTTAACGAACCGAAAGTTGCATAAAATTTGTGTCACGTCCAAGACATATACGTAATATTTTTCGGCTTGTAGCAATATCGTGTTCAACTGCAAGCAACTGCTTTATTACGGTACTAGACATAAACAATACACTCGGAAACCCAACATACACGCCTACTACATTATCAAAGATGGATATCCTGCGTCTGTCTTTTCCTTTTTTTAACATTCCGATTGAGGATAAGGATGAAAAAGTTGGTCTGACTTCTTGCTACTTGATATCCAATTTACAAACAGCGTTAAGTTGCATGCTGGGTGAGCTATGTGCGCCACAAAACCTCTGTCCAAACTGTTAACTTTGATTTTATCCAAAGTTAAAATGGCTTCCGGAAGTACTTTAAAAGTTTTACTCTAGAAGTGGCGCAAATAAGATGTGGATTGTTAAAAATTATTGATGTACAGGAAACTAGGTCCCTTACATTCTACAATAGTATTGAAACTTTCGACTTCTCTACCCTTTACCACACAATCCCTCATGATAAAAACTCGACGATGAATTAAATTGATCAATGTGTCTGCAAGAATGAAGGTAAAAGAAGATCGATAAAAATTCTTGTCTTAGGTAGAAAGAAAATTTACTTTATCAGAGAACAAACCGGTTTTAACAGAAAGTACTTGGATGTGGATATTGTTAAAATGGTGGACTTTCTTATAGGCAATAACTTGTTGAATTCGTATGGACAAGTTTCCAGCACACGGAATTTCAAAATAAACCCTAACTGTGAGCGTTCCTAGCCGACTTGTTCTTCTATTCATATGAGAAAGACTGAATTCAGAGGTTTTTGAAGAAAAAAAGACAAAAAGCTGAACACGTCTTTTAATTTTCGATATGATCTTTATCGAAAAACAATAGTCATTTTAAGGGCTACTTACGTCTCGTCTATTCCATGAAATTGAAGCTAAAGACACACCGATACATCTCAGTATGCATCTTACTAAAACTTATACCTTTTTAATAGAAAACAGAGGATGGTTAGAAGCAAACTATACGAAAAGAGTGATGATTACGTATTTTTTCTATTTCCTTTTCTGTGTAGCAACATACCAGCATTGCCGTCTCATTGAGTCTACATTTGACAGTTAATCGGCTGCCCTATGGTTTGTGTCCACTGTGGAGATTTTCCATCTAGAGGGTTATACCTGTCACAAAAGGTACTCAGCCTAAATTAATATCATCACCTCGTTAATTTTATGGTCGTAATCACGAGTTCCTTAACCATTACTGTAAACAGGGAAATTTCCGCGTCGTGTTTATTGCGCGATTTACCAACTTAATCTAAATTCGCGATTTTCGAAATGGCCTTCAACAGTGTCATACTGATCAGATATCTTTGAAATATTTGCGGCAGTTTAATTTTCGCGTACAAAATCTTACCGCGAAAATAGCGAAAATAAAACTGTCGCGAAAATTTCTCGGTTAACAGTAAGTCCTCGTCACAGATGATTACGGGTATGTTCTCTGTATCGTAGTCGTTACCTGTTATCCCTAACTGTTTAACAACTGTTTACAGCTTTACACACAGAATAATGCAACAGGTTACATATGTCTAGCAGAATATGCTTACCCTTCTTGACGACATTCCAAGTTTTTTGTGGGCGTTCGTATTGTCCTAGTTTTAGTTTCTGGTGTTGTGTCTATATTTGTCTTCTTGTTTGTGTTTGCGTTTGGTTCTTTATTGATTGCGATCTAGTCTTTAATGTTTGTGTCTGATTCTTCATTGATAAGGGCCTTTTCTTGTCTTCAGTGAATTTTGTTAATCTTCTCATCTTTTATTTCTGACCCAGTATGCAACAATACTTCATTTAATACTGAAAGACTGCCCGACACTATTATTAATCTGTCTTTAAGAAAGACGGTACAGGTGGTACATGAAGATTAGTTTTGATCAGCAATACAGAAAACAGACATAAAAAATAAAATACATTAGAACAAACTGAAACAAACAAAGTAAAGCTGAGATGCCTTGCTTTTCATATGGCAGGTTTCAGCATAATTTTTAACGAACGATATTTCAGCTATTGAGATGAAGGACCAGTAGGTGACAAGAATCATTTAACAAATTTAACTTTTCAAAGTCTGAGCTTGAAACCTTTACTACTACTTGACCTTAGATCATATCCCAGTAAGCATTACTGCGACATGATCTTTAACCTTATTCCAATAAACATTAGTACGATCTTAGCATAGTCAATATCCCATATCCACTGCAATAAAGCTAAAGCAGCATAGTACAAAACAGATTAAGAAATCCAGACTTTCTTCATAATCACACTTAATGCTATGAAAATATTCTATGTTGACTGCAAATTTTCCGTCTATATCTAATGCAACGAACTTGAACATCATCTGTATTATCTCTTTACTGTGATGTCTTGCTAGAAATAATTGTGATTTAACATGACCGGAATTTTTTTAACTCCATTTATGACTGGAATATTTCTCGTTTGTTTTTTTAATCCAGTTTGACACCATTTATCCTTACATTCCCATAATAAATATTAAAGCTTTGCCAGAAGAAGATATCACCATAATAGCTTGTAGGCTGGTACATGTACTGACAGTAAGACTTGGAAACCTTTACATTTTATTCCCAACTTTTGTATTTAGGTTGTGATAATTTTCAAAATTTACAGACATCAATCAGATGTATATTCCTTGGGATATAAATCAGACGATTTAACCAGTAGTGGAATTAATAATTTTTTGAAAAGATATACTGTGGATTCATTTATTTTCGTGGGTACCAATTTTCGTGGTTGTAGAAAAATATAAGGTTTCGAGGATAATTAATTTCGTGGTTCTGCTATTTCTTTACTAACAAGTCAATTGATCATTTACAATTCGTTGGATACTTAAATTCGTGGTTTGCCTGTTCCCACGAAATCAACGAAAATTGGTATCCCACGAATAATAATGAATCCGCAGTATGTCCTTCTTTAAAACGTTATTCCATGTTAGTGTGTACAGCCTGTAACCTTTATCCTAGGCTTATTTCGATACATTTACACAGAGTGCATGATAACATGCCTATGCCTAGTTTTACACAACATTGCAACGTTACATTTTACACTTTATTATAGTTGTATTATAATACTTTGTAACCAACTGAAAGCCCTAAATTTTGTCAGTTTGTAAGAATTTATAGGAAAACGTGATATTATTTATCAATAAGTGATAACAGCTATTTATACTAATACTTGGGTGTACTGATTTTCATATCATATCATTCGGACCTTTTCTTCGAGGTAAATGATAGCCTGTTAAGATTATTTTCATTGTAGAATGTAGAATGATATTCGAACACTCTCAATTTTATCAAGGTAAAATTTTGTATATCAAATCATTCAACATGGAATGTATATTTTATTGATATTAAGAAATAAAACAAAATCACTTCAAATAATAGCAACAAATTTCCCTCTTAAAGTTGTAGAATACCTTTATCTATTATTGTTAAATTTTTTATGTTAAGATGTCCGCTTAAAAAATTCTTACGTTTTGATCAAACTTATCCTGTTGAAAGCAAACAGCCTATGTGAAGCTGTCAAGTTTCTGATACCATGGTTGATCTTAAGGATCCAAGATGACAGTTAAGAAAATTAACGAAGATGTTATACCATGACTGCATCCATCCTCCCAGGTGATGGGTTTCTGAGTCCACTTGTCTCCAACAAATCCTACAGTGATTACACATTACATAAATTGATTGGTCATCGCTAGTGTTTCCTACTGGCTGTAACATGAACAAGTTTAAAGATAATGAAAAACACTTGCTAGCAATGTTTTAATAAACTAATACTTGGCGTAGAAAGGTGAGTTGTAAGTTTGAAATGATCTGATTGGGTAAATTCTGATTAGTTCATGCAAGCAGTGATGACTCCTAAGAATTTACAGGCCTATTCTGTCAAGGGTTTGTGGGGATTAAAGTGGACTCACAAATCTTGATTTCATAGGATGGACTGCATCTAACCGTAATATAGTGTCCTTAATAAGCATACTGAAAGGTTTTCATCGGTTAATCAGAATAAAAAAGTTCTATTTTATGTATTTATTTTTTCCTTATTCTTGAAAAATTAGCATTAATCGCCGACAGTATTTTTGACATTGTTCACTGACAATACGAAGCAAAATGTTTATTTTCGTCGAAATGTGTTTTCATATGATATAAAGATTTCCGTATACAATTACAGCCGAAGTCCTAATTAACTTGTAACGATAGAAATTCACTGCCTCTACATGAATTAAAAAGCATTCAGACAACTCGAATAATGAATTTTAGATGACAAGATCACTTTATTGCCTTTCACATTATAAAATTGATACGAGCTTATCCAAACGCAATCTTTGAATACCTATCTAACAAGAAAAACCAGGAAATCAAAATCTTGAAAGTTGTTTTTGTCATATTTTGCACACTGGACATTTTGTTGTCTTACAAATAGATGCAAGAAGCCGTGGTGGCTAAAAAATGCGAAGGATTGCATTAAACTGGGGGAAGGACGCCGGCAGGAAGTAAAACATTTAAAAGTACCAGGATTTCTATCACTTTCTTCACATGTTTCTTTGTGCTTCATGATCTATTACAAATTGTACAGTTTTATTTTTTCAATTATCATGTTTTTGGTTGACAGAGCATAATGCACATAAACAAGGACCATATTTAGTACGTTTAAAGCTTCTTTCGTGTTCTTAGGCTATTTTTATAAAAGTGTTATGCTTTTCATGTATGTTTTTATTATATTTTCATGAGTTTGTACCTTGTGTTTCGTTCAGCCTTTTAATATGAATCCAACATTATTGACGACTAGTATAATTTCAGATCAGATGTATTAGATTCTCAGTATAAGAATCGGCTAAAATTTTTTAAATGATACATACGAGCATATGAAATAACAAGTCTACAGTCATGTCTAATTGAATTTGAGTTTGTAAACATGTTTATCGGCAAACCAATAGATAATTTACTAAATGTTATTTGTACACTCAAACTATATCTTCTTACAAAATGTCATAATTTGTGAGACAGTGGGCGTCTGCTTTGAACTATACCTTAAACTTAGCAGAATATCTGATTCCATTCACCAATCATGCAGTACTTGACTTCATTAATATATTGATTGCTGTGACTAGTTCGTATTGTACTTTTAAGTGTTTTTCAATTACATTTTTGATATGTTCTGTCCTCATAGATTAAGTGGCAGTTTGCTGTAATGTGACTTTGTTCGAAAAGAATTGTGTCACTTTTAATATTTTTGTATCGTAATGACGTAGCTGTAAAATTGAAAAACAGTACTTCTGCGAAATATATTTATTTTGTCATTGAAGACATCATCACAACTACAATACCACATTCCCAGCAGAATAAAGGTTAACCATTACCTTCCATGACAATTGGTCTTAATTTTTCTTGATAGTGCTA
The DNA here is from genome assembly GCA_028566555.1 of Lithophaga nigra. NCBI lineage: Eukaryota > Metazoa > Mollusca > Bivalvia > Mytilida > Mytilidae > Lithophaga > Lithophaga nigra. The sequence goes on from JAOXYJ010180003.1 coordinate 8,765, forward strand.
CAAAATCTTTCATGGTGGCTAGTTGGTCGGGTGTGTAAGGTCACGAACTCATTACTACTAGCCTTGCGCTGCTGTTGTGGGTTTGTGTTCTACTAGTCATGAGTTAGGGTTTTCAGGCACCTACCCTGCTTGACAGGTGTCCAGGCTGTACCCCCTCAATAAGTCCAGTAGTCTTGATCTAGCTGCAGAAATAATGGGGAAAAAACGATAAATACAAAATTGAATTTAAATTTTTGTCCAAAGCTGTACTTTTATGATATGGTTTTGTCTCGTTGTGTCCTAAAATTCCTTTATTTAATACGACTTTAATTTAAAGATGTGAAAAGGTTTTTTGAATTTGTCATATTTGTCGAATCGTTGCCAGTTTCTAACTGTGACCAACGTCAGCGTTGATGTCATGATCATAGTTCTTATATTAAATGGTCTATTAAACTGCGAGCGATATAATGTATTCAAGGCGTTGTTCCGCAATTTTAACTTTACCTCTAAGTGTATTATTCGTAATATTAACTTAGTGCTGACACAAAAAATAAAAATTCACAAGAAAAATAGTACAACTAACTGTATAAAACTAGACTCTCAAATTAAACCAGGTTCACAACCTGTGATGTACAATAAATGGAAAACAAGGAGGTCGTCTGTGATTGGATTTCAGCTGCAGTTTGAAAGCAGTTTCTATTTTCTATGTTTTCAAATATTTCTGATGAGTTTCGACCCATAATGCTATATCTTTATACTGTCTTCCTGTCTGTACCTTCTACTTTATTTTTTTTATAATTATTACACTTTTATCATTTGTTCTGTTTACATATTGTTTATTATTATCGGATATGTAACACTTGTTAGATTCCTTATATAGTGAATAAGACAGAATATTCATATCAACCGGTTGATACATCAAAGTATATTTTTAATGACATAAATGTTATATGTACCTCGATATGTTACTTCATTGTATTGTAGTCATAATATATTATGAAATTAAGCATACCGCAAGCAATAAAGAAAAAGCTCGTTGTCTGGGTCATTGACGTCATGGACAGTTCTCCGAAGGAAATGGGGAAAGATCTGATAAAGGACATTGTTTTATATTAATAGAAATCTGAAATTAATCTTTCTTAATGTTATTTGCTTCTTAAATAAGACTGTAGTATAATTTTACAGGCTTTCTATTGTTAACATCGTATAGTATTTCATGACAGATTACATTATCGCCGTCTTGAACTTATTCTTGTACAAATGTTATCTGCAAAACAACTCTCTCGTGTTAAAGAATTCCATTGGATGCGATCAATCATCATATAATCTTAAAATGTTTGCGTACTTCTTTATTGTCATTCAAAAAGTAGTGTATATTCTTCAGCTATTCCAGGGAGTTATCCTTCAAGACAAATATTACAAACAAAAGATTTGCAGGAAATAACATGTATAAGTAACGTAAAACTTTATAGTCAAAAGAACCAAAAGAATTTTATAGACTCTGTTAACCTACCATATTAGAAATTGGATTTTAATTATCATTTGAAGTTATAGGACCTCTATGTAGATATTCTCTGAGATGTTCTGTTATGCTAGCATAGCAGGAGATGCTTATCTTGTCGACACATCTGATCTCACTCCTATAGAGCGTTTCCACTTGAGGCTACAGACTAAGAGTTACCTCTCTTTCTGGTATACAACTCTTGGACTTTATCCACCATTGCCCATGTAAAGAGACAAAATAGAAGAGGGAATTTTGTAACGATCAGAATAGACATCAATGTGTAATTCTGGATTGTAAATTTACAAGGCTTAGAAAACGTAAATTGA
>JAOXYJ010180114.1:0-10572 GCA_028566555.1 Lithophaga nigra
TTAAGAAGTTAGTATTTAGAATTAAGAATAAAGAATTATAGATTTGGCCAAATATGAAGACACGGACAACTTGTTATAATCTTGCACGAAAACATGACATACTGAGAACATAACCTCAGCTTCACTCGAATGGCGTTCACTGCTGCTCTTCGTGTTAAGAAATGCCCGCTCTCGGTGATTTGATGCTAACAAATAAGTAACAAGTTTTAACAAATACGTTATAACAAAAAAGTAATAACAAATAAGTCATAGGTATGAACTAAAAATGTCCCTCCAGGGCTTCCGTATATATTAGATGGTTGTGGTCGCAATTATATGAATCTGTTATCTTACTTCATAATAATGAAAAATAATAGTGTTGTGTTTATATACATTTGTATTCATTTTATGTGTACGATTTTATCATACCTCAGTATATGTTTTCCTTTCGATATTAAATGTACTACAAATAAATAAACCGTTTTATTTTCTATTGAACGATTTATTCACTGGTCAATAGTTCAAATAAGATATTAGAAATAAGAAGTAAGAAGTCCCCTCTCGGCTTTTGTCAAAAAGGGGAATTTTCCAGATGACTTCATTCTTTTGAACAATGATTTTAAAAATATGAAAAATATTTCCTTGTGTCTGAACGAGCGTTAAACGAAATACTTATGGTCTAGAAATTCAGGCAATGCCAAGTTTATACGTTTGTCCCCTCGACACAATCCCTAGTTGAAGTAATGCCCCAAAATGTTATTATATGTATGGTTCCCTTTAATGTAGAGTTATCAGTTGTTATGAATTTGTTTTGCTTTTAGAGGGGATATAATTTGTCTGATTTTTATCTTACAATGCTTTCAATGCAACAAAATTACTGACAGCTAAATATTTACATAACATTCAGATGTTAGAACAACTAGCACACAAAAAAAATTAGATACCGTGAAACATGTGAAATTTGGTGTTTAAATTTTGTTGGTTGTATCCGAAATTTAATTATTACTCTGTTTCTCAGCATATATGGCATGACGGAAGATTCCAGATGTGTTTCGTGACAGCAGTGACTTTTCCTTGAAACGATTAGGGGAAAAAATCCAACAGAGATATAAAAGCAAAATGATTTTTTACAGACGTACATGTACCTTACAAAGTTAAATGGCCTGTAAAAAGTTGTTTGCATTGGCTTTGATGAATAGCATATTCGGTGTGTAATAACCTCGTCCATTTCGAGGACAAAGGTGATGCTATATCTAACCAATATGCACATCCAAAGCTTTTTATTCTTCTTTTTTTTAAATTCTGTCCCACTCTTTGTTCTTGTTGCACTTTATGTTTCTTTAAGTGATGAATGAATTGCCTTTCAATATCCTACTTTGTGCTACGGTGCTTCGGTCGCTCGAACACCACAGGACCGTCGTAAACAGTTCGAGTTATAGGAGTGTTCGAATTATTGAAGTTCTTAATGCATTCAAATCTGATTGATGGGACTGAAAGTGTTCGAATTATCCATGGTGTTCGAGGCATTCGAGTTTGAGCTACCGAAGTTCTACTGTAGTTCAAATTACTGTCATATTAATACCCGACTTTGACTATCTAATTTTATTCTGAAGATTCTAATTCAGAAAAGATGCGTTTTTCTTTAATGTCCCTGCAGTTTTCTCTGACGTTTGTTCAACACAAACTATTACGGAAATCATATGTCACCAGCTCATATTTTGTTGACACCATTTTGTATAAGTGTCGTATATCCGAAAGGTGGGAATACATACAAATAATGAGACTTTTGTGAACCGATGTATCTGCTTTAAGAATTCAAGAGATAAATTAAAACTTTCTTTTTTTTTGCATTATGTTCTTTTTAAGTGTGATATTAAGACTCTTTTCCATGTACACATACATGTATTAGGAAATTTTTTTCATTAACCGACATTTAAATTATTTCATACACAAGAAAAATGCCGACGAACAGAATTTCTGAAAGAAAATCCCAAGCAAATCTTCGTTGTAAGATAAAATTAATCTTTACGTTTATTTTGACATACACAATGTAGAAATTCCAGTATCAACAAAACAATATTTAAAAATTGGTCACTTCTTAGGTATGTATGTATGAAATCAGTCAATAATTCTCTCGTCAGTGTTGGGGAACCACAATCAGAGGGTGAAAATCAAATTATTTTCCTTTAAGTCTGGCAGAAAAGCATATTGAATGACGCGAATGTCAAAACTATATGATACAGTTTCTCCAGTTTTTCTGTCAGTTCGAATAAATCCGTTCGAGAAGCAAACAGATGAACAGAACCACAAAGAAAAAAATCCTTTGGAAACCTCCCCAGATTTTGGGTCATTGGAAACAACATGTAGAGTACAAATAGATCATAATTTTATCACGTTTACAACCAAATTGTCACTTTCTATACAAGAAATACTCCAAGACTTTCGCTAATAATAAATGCAGCATATAATACCACATTAAATTAAGGCACCATATGTGCTTTACAACAAATTGTCTTATCAATAGTCCTCGAAACCAATATTGCAAACCCAAAACAAATTCAAACTCCTAAAGCCTTTAGATCCAGTATATCAAACTTGATCTATGTTTCTTGTTTTTTGACATATCAATTTAACGAACACAACTCCTTACTTACAAATAGGTAAGAACCAAAACGGGACAATAAGATCCTTTTCCAAGTCTGAGAAATATCAATATCATATCTGGTATTTGCTTGATGCATGCTGAGTGCTTTTGGTACCCTTCCGGGTGATGTAATACATCCACACATTATATTATTTGAACATTGAATATGCTTAACAATGATCAAACTAAGACTACATAGGAGATATCAAGTCTCTTTTCGAAGCTAAGGAGTTCACAGGAGCGGTAAGATCTTTCGTTAAAAGTGTTAGAGAAGTCAGTACCCATATCTTGTATTTTGTTAGCACAAGCTTAAGACTCTGGAAAACGGATTAGATTCATGCGTGACTTTTTCTTGCAGCAAGCAAGACATGTAAGTGTAAGTGTATGCAAGCCGTGTACGTTTTTCATTTGATCAAAATAAACCTGACAATAATGACTAGATCTTACAAGTACTCCCTTGGCTGGAATGGAACATGGCCTTACCATAAATTTCATTGCCTATATAAATTTTGATAGCGTTCTAATGGGAAAAAAGTTGATACCTGCCCTAATGTTACAATACCAGGAATATTTCTATATAATTTCCAGCCATGTAGCCGACTGGAAACGTGCCCAAAAAGGTAGGATGACTATAACTTTTCGGTTTCGGAAAAACGATATTTTGATAAGTTAAAACTTAAGTAGAATCATCATCATCATCAATCTTACAGAGATATGTAATATATATATAATATGAGTAATACAGTTATATAATCATATTAAATGCATGTAAACGTTTCAGTCATAAATTTCAAAAATGAAAAAAAAAATGTTCATAAATCCACTCAGTCATCAGATGAAAAATACACATGGGCACAGTCTCGTAAAAACTTCGCACATACATTTACAAACGTAGAGATATCGTTTTCAATATCCGGACAGTTGTCAGCAACATTATTGACTAGTCCCATAAGTATGAACAACAAATCATCTGACAAATTATTGTATGAATTGTCGAGATAAATGTATGTTTGTATTCCAAAAATATTCAACACAGAGTTCCAAAATTTGTCACGAACACCCTCTGTAGATAAACAACGTAAAACGGAATGTTCAATCGTGTCATTAAACGAATGATTACATTTATTACAAACTTTTGAATCTGTTTGTGGTATACATGTCACCATCTTGGTCAGAAAGTACATGTTAGACAGTTCAACGTTAGTGTTAACAGCTAGCCATCCGCAGAAAATTCCATCCGTATGAATCTTTCTGAAGCGACTGAAATCATCATAGTTCTCCATACGGGTGGAGCGTTCGGATAAAGCAAATGTATGTATAGCATTCGTAACAATCCTCGTCCACACAAGTTTACCAGGGAATTCTTTCGTTTGAACGAATTGTAAAAAGAAATGTTCTAGCTTGTACTTTCTGAACAATCTGAAAACGTCAGGAATGAAACCGTAGATGTCGTTATTCGCAAACATAAATGTGTAAAGTCTGTACAGGAAAAGTCGTTTTGCCGTAAACGATGCATCAAGTGACACTAGCTTTTCGAAAAACATCAGACTTCAAAAGAAATGTCAATTAGTCCAACTAAAGTCTCTATCATGTCCGATCTGGTACGTTTATGCAAATCCTGTATACGCTTGAGTGAGTAATGCTGTAGTCGTCGTAAAGAACAAGTATCAGTAACAGAAAGATTACACCATAACTCACATCCGTACATAGCCGATGGTAGTACAACTGTTTTATATAACTTTATAATTGTAATAGGATTTAAGTCTCTTTTGAAATTACAAATTCCAAACATTCCATGTAATGATTTTCTTCCCTTGTCGCATGCTTTCATTACAGACTGAGAATTCGTCATATTCGACGTTAACGTCACCCCGAGATGAATCTTTGATGATACAAGTTTAACGGGTTCTTGTCCTAGCTTCCATGTAAACGGAAAATCGGTAATTATTCTGCCACGGCGGAATATAACAATGTCAGTTTTTACACTACTAAAGTCAAATTTCCATCTCCGTGAGTATTCGTAGCAAATGTCAATTAATGATTGCAATGCCTTCGGAAGATTACCAAGGTTCACTAAATCCTATATACATCCGGAGAAAAAACAGATATTTCAACTGACCCTCATCTCGCGGGCCTGACAAGTAGTTATACTTGAATTTCTGCTGACCGACGATTAAATGATAAAACCCGAAAAATTAAACGGTGAATAAAGAATGCAAAAATCTTAATATATGTATGTTTAATTGTGGGTTCATGCCAGTTAAATCTTTAAATCTGGTTTAAGTGAAAGAGACAGAAAACGTTCAAAAAGCCCCTCCAAAGCTATCCTACCCAAAAACAGGTATAATGCATGTGTATCGGAGTGCTGGGCATAGGGACGTAGTGGGATTCTGCCCCACACTATTTTTACAGGCAAAAGTAAGAAACTCTCACCCGAAAACTGAAAATGAAAGCAAACGAACAGTATCTCAGTTGCGTACCTAATAAAACAAGGGCCTTTGTATAGAAGATGGAAGTTGGAAAAGTAGCCGACGGAGTGGAAGACGACTTCATTAGCGAAGATATCTTCCATGAAAAGGTGCAGGAGCAGAATCAGGAAGCTGTGAAATGGAAGGACTTGCATATGGGAGTGATTTACAAAATCCTGAACGTGGTAGAGGTGGATGGTAAATTTGGCAAAAGTAAAATCCTCACAATGAAAGATCGGCAAGGAAAAAAACGGTTAAGGCCAGGGCTTGTACTAAACTAAACAAAGGGAAGCTCTGGAAGGAGCGTTCAAACGAAGTATAGGATTAAAAATGAGCAAAAAGTCCGAGCAGGAGTACTTCTCTTACGACCTTGTTAGGACGTAAATGCAAACAGAGACCGGGATTGGTTTTGATTTCCTATCCAGCATGCTGGATTAAAAATCACAATAGGGAAAACGTCTTGAACGGAACACATCGCGGAGCGCAGCGGTAAGGTCATCACTAAATGTCGACGAAGGTTGTCGTAGTTGCTGTTTCTCATCGTAGTAAAAGTTCAGGCATTTGAGAATACCAGCAAATTCGTTCTGACTAGCATGTCATCCTCCAAAGCCTTGCTGATTCCCTTCGATCTGAGACTTGTGGGTCTTGGCCAAGCGTATTGTATCTTTGTGTTTCTTCTTCTTTTTTCAGATACGTTTAGAGATCAGAGTTAACACCAAGAGTCATAGAGTTAATGACGGCTAGAGAACTCAACGGGATGCATGCGATGGCACCCACATCCGTCAAAAGTTACGGAACAAATCCTCATCGCAACAGGCATGACCTTATCCAGTCTATTGTAGGTTGTTAGTCGAGCTTATTTGACTATTTCAGCGTCCAACTCTCATACTGTAGACTCAATCTTTGTAATCCTATAGCCCTCCTTAGCTGAATCTAATTCGTCAGTCATTTATTTATGGACTTACAAAGGATTGATACATTCTTGGACGGACTGCTGGGTCCCAAGTTTCGTAGAATCTTTGTCCGCGTTTTAAGTACAGTCTATTGCCCTGCATAATGCGCACTTTGGAAGGTTTGAGATAGAGACCGTTATCACTAGGTATTCAGATAGAGCCCTGATCCAAGCGCTTTGTTGACTGCTACTCCACCAAGTCCGCTCAATGCACCAACACCCAAGGCTGGCAGAGTGGTTTTTGCGACCATGGGAAGGGGTCTCATCACTAGAACGGCTAACATGGATAAGAAACTACCTTCTTTCTGCATATTCTTTTTCAACAGTTTGGAGCTCATCTCCAAATTCATACCACCTTTACCTTTCTGCAGAAGGTTGATGATCTTTTGAAGTAACATCTTGTGTTCTCCTGATTGGTTTCCGTGGGACAAGCGAATGGTAATTGGACAAACATTCTCAACGGCTTTTTGTAGTTTATCAACTTGATTTTTTATCAAGTTAAGACCATGGTCGTGGTAAGACATTTTTATTTATACCCCACGAAGATGAAAGCGAATGGATAGATATTCATCTCTGAGATCGATGGATTTACGTCTTGATCGTTTAGGTAAGTTTCCATGCGATGGATGGTGTTCAAAGTCAGGGGTAAATACACCAAGTTATGCGGGCTTTGAACAATCTTGTAACCCGTTTCAACATTTGGAAAGAAAGTGTAAATGGCAGACTGTTGCAAACTATGCATGTAGCTCCCACGGATGATGTCGTTATTGACCAGAATGCTATTGATGCTGATGATATTCACGATGTTCTCACCCTCTGTGTAATCGTCTGTTGTCTTATCGAATGAGTAAATTCTTCGCTCGAACCCCAGCATCGTGTAAAGGCTGTTGTCGACATCAAAGTACACCTGATAGGTTTTGATTAAGGTTAGAGATGCTCTCAGCGTACTGGTCTTAGCTTTATGTTTGCTCAGTCGAAGTTATCGCAGAACCTCTTTGTTGATGTCCTCGATGCCGTAGGAACCGGTGAACCAGGTTGTCCCCTCATCGGGTAAGTAGCGAATGACGTTATTTCCGGGATGGATGTTGGGAAAAGAAGAGTAAGTCTCCAGGTTGACTAAGGCCGCTTCATAGTTTCTGTCGTTCTTCAGTTGAATGGGTAGATTAAATCTGGTGGTGATTCGACTATCATGCCAGGAGACAATGAAAGAGAACCCTTGTTTTGGGTTGCTATTGTCAGCAATTCTTTGCAATAGATCACTCATTTATTTATTCGTGTATTGAAAGGGGAATCTATGATACGACACTCATCTTTCTATCATTAGACTCGAACTGAACCATAGAATCCTATCTGAGATGACGAGAGCAAAGACTTGAGTGTTATCTGGAACATTTTGATCAAACTCAGCTCTGGGATAGTTCTGTGCGTTTAGCGTGACATAGATCATGTGCAATTGGCAATGGTCGAAGATTGCAGGGTTGCAGTCTGCTCATTCTTATCGGTTTGGAACGCTATGATGATCCACCTAGGCTTTTCGGGACTACTTTTAGTGGCTAACCTCCAACTGAAGGTTGTATTCTCCGGAACGGCTATTGAGTCTCGTGCGGTAACCAATGTCCAGTTTGATCTTGCTCTCAATCGTTTTGTACACTTTAGCTTGATTTCGTCAGAAGGTAGGAAGTGGGGGATGAACAGACTCTACTCAACAGGATCTTAGCCACGGGATTGACTCCAGCATCTCTGAACACGGAATCGCTGTCAGAGTCTCTAACGAGGGTCAATTCGTGTTTGAATCCATGCACTAGCTTGTCAAATCCCGTGCAAGATGTGTTTCAAAGGGATAGCAAATGAGAACGAACCTTTGACAACTGGTCTTGCAATGATATAACCTCTCCTGGCAGTGAATCCAGAGTTTCCGTAGATAAATCCTTGTACCATAGCTGATTGAGACCTTGAGACTTGAAGAAGTCGTCCGGATAAACCAAAAGTTCAAACATGGTTGTGGAAACTCCGGGGTACCTGAGAGTCTCGATCGCCTGTCCGGAAAGATTGTAGGTGATGGTCTTGAACAGATACATGACGGCGTTGTTGACCAGCAAATCAAATCAGCATCTTGGTAGGCTATTCCATCGTTCTTTTGAAGTCGTCCTTCTACGAACACATAACTCTCAGCCGGACGGGTGAAAAGGTCCTGAGTTACGATTTTGATTCTGATCTCAGCAACAGAGCTGTTCAGATTCAACCCCGTGATGGTTCATACTCATGGTACTCGTATTCTTGAATAGTTTCGTCAAAGAGCAAAGGTTCTTTGATAGCAGCGATTTCAGACAATATGTATTTATTTATTTATAGGGTTGCACCAAGTCGTGAATGGTTGCAATTCCACTTCCGGAAATGATGTTGTGCAAGTTCGATTTTGGTTTGGTGATGTCATCGATTCTGTCTGTTTGTTGGGAAGTCTTCTTCTTGAATTAGGTTAATCTGTTGACTACATGATAACCTTAGTAGCACTTATCAAAACCTTTCACTGCGGCATCAGTGGCAGCAGTCAGCGCCTTACTCCCCACCGTTTTCGCAGCTTAAGAGGTTAACACCCGTCCGAGTAACTTGGTGACAGTGTCAGAAAGACCTTGACCACCGTACAGATACTTCCGATGATAACCTTTCTTTGTTTGCAGCATGTTTTATTTATAGGATGTTGTGATGCACTGACTTGCATCCCTGCCGTTTTATCGCATCGAGGATGGCTACGATCTCGTTTCTCACACCATTGTTCCCCGCATCGGAGGACGCTCTGCAAAGATTTAATCGATCTGACAGTTTGTCGAAATCTAAAGACGGATAGACTGTGTGCACCCCGCTACCTTGCTCACCTGTTTGTATATGTGTGAAACGATATTCTTCTACTTGTAACTTTTACTAGATTTAGGAGTCCTATAAAGAACATCATTATCATGGTTCATTGCACCCGAGGACTTCAAGATCTCAGCATAGTTGTCCACGTCATCAGGCTCAAAGGTGTCTGGTCTCTTCCTTACAATGAGCTCCCAGAGTCCGGGTGTTCCTTTGTACCGCACGCAGTGCACAAAGATGTCATCTCCGTCAAAGGTGACTAGTTTCCTTCCAATGAGGATGTCATTGTCCTGAGATTTCAATCCAAATGAATGGTCTGCCTCTTTTGTCATACTGAATTGGAGATACTTTTGTGCTCGGGGTCAAAGGGTCGTGTGGATGCTTGTCTGAACGGTTGGTAATGGATCAGCAAACTCAGGAGGGGGTGGCAATGCTGGAAGCGCTGTGGGTATTGTTGGAATGCAGTCTTCTCTTGTGCTTCTACCGCGAGTTTGAAAAACTCGGAGGGAGCAGGGCTCAACCCTTATTTTTCAAGTCGCTGTTGTAAGTTACGCATTCGAATGCTGCGTTTGACATCCTAGAACTCCTTAGCAAGAGCTTGGGATCGGTAATCTTAATGAATGACATCGTTATTTTATTTAAAGCGTTGGGATGAACGCTCAATAGCGTTGGAATGAAACCTCCATAGCGTTGGAACGAACGCTTCATAGCGTTTGGGTGAACGCTTCATAGGTTTTGCTGACAACGGGTCTTCCGTGAAAGGATCAAGTATTGACGGCAAAACGTATCCTTGCCTATGCATGCCTTCCATCACTGGTTCCATGTCTTGACGGTGTGCTGGCAACGAGTCTTCAGTGAAAGATTCAAGTTGACAGCACATGTCTCTCCTCGATTGACATTGATGATTGCATTGACCACCTCTGATCGTCTTCTCTTCATATGGTTTCTCTTAGATCTTAACTTTAGGCGTACCTTTACCTAATGTACTGTACTCATTGTGGGTGAAAGGTTGGGTAGTCATTTCAGCACCATAGATGACACAGATGAGTGTCCGACGCTCTAACTCAAATTTCCCAGTTGTGCTTGCACTCACATTACAAACGTCCTCATGCATGAGATCGTCTTCTAAAAGCCTTCCTCGATGTTCCGAGATGCAGGTAAGGCAAAGATCCCTACAGTCATGTAGCCGCTCCTCACATCTACATACCCCCTCAGACATCTTTCGGAACTGCTTGAGGTGATGTTCCGCAGAACATTTCGCGCAACTATCTCTTCAGCGTGGCAATCCGTCTGGCTTGAAGTGTAGGTACAGGAGATAGTCCTTGTCATTCGTGATGGTGACGTCTCTAGCTTCCAGCGTGTACTGGTTCATCAGATGAAAGTATTTGTAACGATCCATATTTTATTTTATACTAAGAAGAACTCATCGAATTTGCATCGGTACCTACCGTTCGCCTTGGAGCTAGTGAGGTCGATGGTGACAAACTCGTAAGGTTTGGACCATTAACGGTTGCGCAAGGTCTTGAACTCCTCCATTGTCAATTCCGTACAGTAGTCGCAATGGGATAAAGTGAAGAATACAAACGCGATACTGGTAGTATCAGTATTGTGTACAATACTGGAACAAATATTTGTACCAGTATTGTTACCAGTATCTTCCAGTATCTGTAATTCTG
>JAOXYJ010180224.1:0-10571 GCA_028566555.1 Lithophaga nigra
GTCATTTTACTATGACAAGTGTAAAATATACTCATATTTTCTTACTGCTGAAAGTTCATGTCTTAAGAGGGCAGAAATATTTACCATGTTATGACATTATATACTTTGATTTTTACGACCAAATGTGCCTTTGTTGGCCCTACTCCTTTTACATGAACTAGTATTTGATCATATATGATATCTTGCTTTCCTTCTAATGCTAATTTTAAAGACTTCTGGATAGATTCATACACATGGATCTGAAAGGATCAAACTGCAAATTGTTGTACCAAAAACTTATTTGTTGAAATTTTTAAAAGTCTTTTTATCTTCCTTTCCTTCCAGATTGCAACCGGTTTTCATGCAAGGTTTATGCTAGCTCATTTGGTTAAAATCCATGTTAGCAGAAAATATTACATTATGCGTAAAATTCTCCGTTATATAATTTTTAGAAAGATGAAAGACACCTTACCAAGCATTGATCATTGAAAAATTACAGCCATGATTCGTGGACATATGTCAAGCAATGTAGTAGGAATGATTTTGTTTTATTTCAGCTGTAAAATGTAATGATTTCCAACCTGTCATTAAATTATTGGCTGATACTGGTATTGGCTTTGATTGCGCAAGTCAGGTAATTATAATTACATGGTTTCAGAACTGCACCCAAGATCGTTAAATGGTGACACCGTAAGGCTCAAGACTCGGCAGTTTTATGTCACGCGCCATAAAATACATCATGTTTATAATCTCTAGAATAATTGAACGGGACTACGCTTGCACACACTGTAATCGACTTATTTCAAGGCATCATTTTTTTTTGGATGCATATATAGGGTTGCTTTTATATTAACTACGGAAAGAAGATAACAAAAAAAAAAAAAAGAAAAGAAAAAAAAAAGAAAATGGAATCATCACTTTATGGTCACCATCATGAACTGATTCATCATTTAATTAGTTTCATACATGGCTATAATTTCAGGCATTCATTATATGTACAATTTTAACACATAACGTGTATTTCAGGCTGAAATTGAGATGGTACTAAACCTTGGAGTTGATCCATCAAGAATTATATATGCCAATCCTTGTAAGCAGGAATCATTCGTTAGATATGCCGCTCAGAGAGATGTAAACTTAATGACATATGACAATGAAGACGAATTAGTAAAGATCAAAGCAATTAATCCTAATGCAAGGTTTATAATTTATTTTTCAACATTTTCATGGAACAATGGCTTTGAGATCATTTATTGCAAGACATTTCATGGAATTTTAAATTCAAGAATAATGAGTTTATTTTGGGACTTTGTTTCACACACACACGTTTCTTTGTTCATGATTACGAGATTTAAAACACAAGTTGAAAGAAACCATACCGGAAGAAACAGATGTTTCATAGAAATGACATACTAACACAAGTTCTCCCTAAAAATTTGCACAAACTTTAATATTTTGGAGAAGCAATTAATCGCTTTTGAGTTTAGTCCTAAAATCAAAATTTGGTTAGAGACAAAATGATCGCGGTTTCTCCTAGGACTGACATCGAACCATTATTATGTTCGACCTTTTTATTCCCTACTTACGTCATTCATAATTTGAAATGGCTATTGGTTTGCAGCAAAAGCTTTACTACACGTTTCAACATTAAAATCGCAGTGTCACATAATTTCAGATTACTTCTACGAATTTGTCCACCGTTAAACTTTAAAGTAGAACATGATCTTGGGAAGAAGTTTGGCTGTCGTCCTCATCAGATCTACAATCTACTAGGGACCGCCAAAAATCTAAGTCTCAATGTTGTTGGAGTCTGGTAAGTCACTGAACGGTAGATAGCTCCACTTCGTCTCAATGTTAATTTTTGAATTAATAGAACAGTATGTCAGGATCTGCAACATACAAAACTAAAGAAATCAAAATGTGAAGAATGTATAAACCCCCAAAGAATAGTAAGTTAAACTGATTCTCTTCTTAATAAATATCTTTAAAATAAAATTAGACATTAAAAGGTTAATATAGTGTCAGCATCAATCTCTTTAGGATTAAAACATTGTTTATATTTCTGCCTTCACGTTGTGTACCTCAGCATAGCAGAGGAGTCTGCTGTTTACTTCAAGTAATCGATATGGTACACAGGTAGCATCCATAGAAAATTCTAATTTAAAGATATGAGTACACAGTACATGCAGTATGTTTGTATGGATGAATCGATCCTTAACATCCAGCGGGTAATTTTCAGGCTAGAATTGCCAGCCTTATGTGATCACTTGATCAGCTGAAATCTAGAAAACATATGTAAATGATAAATTATTAACTTACTTTAATCAAAGAAAAGTATTGTATACTTTCAAGATTTAATAAAAAGTATAATTGTCCATTTTGCAGCTTTATAAGCTGAAAAACTGCGTTAAAACAATGTCGATTTTGCCATAAATATATTTTTCTTTGAACTTATTGGCCTTGTAACTATACAGGATGATTTTACACAGAAAATAGTTCCCATTTTTGGTGCTATCTACTGAGTTTACCTTTAAGAATTTATTTGTTTTTGCTTAAGAATAATTCAACACTAAAAGGAAAACTTAATTAATGTTATGTATTATCAATTATATCGTAGAAATTTATTTCTTTGCTTAAGATATTGAGTGAATGTACATGCATGTGTATTAATCTGGAAATTGCAATTTACCTGTAACCAATGACAACATACCAGTATACATTATGTATGTGTAATGCATGATAAATCTATAATTACATGTAGGTATTGTGATGCAATGTCACAGTTATAAAAAACAGGATCTCAACACTCCATAATCCATGATGTGACAAGTACTTCAAAGGAAAAAATATAAATGATTTCCTCAAACCAGTCTAAATTTATTGCATATGTCTGTTAAAAATGTCAGAAGAAAATCTATAGAATATTTATCTTACTCTGGCTAGCTATTTTACAGAAATAAGATGACTGAGGGAGAGCTAATTCCATCATTTTTCGTCAGAAATTACCTGTTCAAATGCAGCTTTTTCATTTCAAAAAAATTTACCATTAAAAGCAGAAGAATGTAATTTGTGCCTTTTGTGTTAAACAATTTTATTAATAGTATTCAACCCTCAAGGATAGCTGGGGTATAGAAGTATGGCTACCTGGACTCTTCTCCCGTCTGGCAGTAGGATCCATGATGAGGGGTGTCCGTTTGGTTTAGGGGGATGTATAATTACGCAGTCACTTCCAGTCTGATTTGGGACGTTAAATCCAAGGCACGTGTTGGGAGAATGCCGCGCTCTTTGCACGTTAAAGAACCCTTTGGCAACCGTTCTTCGGAGGGGGCCGTAGGTGACCTGTTGTAAGGCAAAATTTTTGACCCTACCAACCACACCCTCGTTTTCCAGTGGCAGTCAAAATTATTCGCCCCTTCTCCCGGTCGACCCACGTTTCAGATCCAACCAATTGATATATTGTTAACTTTTTCTCGTCCTGAATATGCATATAAATTTGCGCTGGCCCAAACAACAATCAATCAATAATAGTATTCATGTGTAAAACAATTGAAGTTTTAATTTTTGACAACATAATTTTATATGAATATAAAGTGATATTGAGAAGCAAAAATTTCATATTGACAGACAAGTGAGGTGCAGTGAATAGCTATATTATTATTGTTTTGCCCCATTCTACATGTTTTAATTGAATACCAGTATAGGCATGTCGCAGACAACTACAAAAAAGTGTAGCTCATTGCTGGTTTACAGAATAAGTCTTTCTAGCTGGTTGGGTAATTCCAGCCGTTTACGCAAACTGGCGTTTTGATTCAACCATATTCAGGACGAGAACATATTATGATATGGATGTATGAATCCTGCTTTGTACTAGACCAAAACTCTGAGTTGGATTCTTATAGTGCTAACTCACCGAAGCAACAGTCCGCAGGAAGACATTTCACCCCAATCGAACACATTATACTGACTCCGAGCCGACCAGTCTTTACTGCTGCGTGCTTAGCGGAGAAGAAGCATGTCTTTGGTTTGACCCGTCCGGGGATCGAACCCAAGACCTTCCGCACTCGAGGCGAGTACGCTAACCGATATACCACCAAGGCGGTCCAATATGTTTGTAGGACATTCCTTATTGATCAATATATTGTATGAAAACCGTGAAATTTCGACACAACTATTTAAGTTTTGGTTTATAGCTACTGTTACTGTCAGGAGCAACACTCTCTTCAGAAAAGACCGATAGTTAGAACAACTAATAACATCAAGTACTTTTAGCTAGTCAGACTCTCTTTACAGTCAGATGATGTGTCGCTTATTCACCTCGGATATTTTATGTTGTATTAAGATCCCCAAAACAATAACATCAAGTGTTTTAAGCTAGCTAGCTAGCTAGGCTCTCTTTACAGTTACATAATGCTTTACTTATTCTCCTTGGGTATTGTATGTTGTATTAAGATCCCCAAAACACTAACATCAAGTACTTTAAGCTAGCTAGGCTGTCTTTACAGTTAGATAATGCGTCACTTATTAATCTCGGGTATTGTAAAGTGTATTAAGATCCCCCAAAATAACAACAAGTACTTTAAGATAGCTAGGCTCTCTTTACAGTTTGATAATTCGTCACTTATTCACCTCGGGAATTGTATGTTGTATTGACCCCCAAAGCAATAACATCAACTACTTTCAGCTAGCTAGGTTCTCTTTACAGTTTGATAACTCATCACTTATTCACCTAGGGTATTGTATGTTGTATTAAGACCCCTAGAACAACATCATCAAGTACTTTAAGCTAGCTAGGCTCTCCTTACAGTTGAATAATTCGTCCCTTATTCACCTCGGGTATCGTATGTAGTATTAAGACCCCCAAAGCTATAACATCAAGTACTTTAAGCTAGGTAGGCTCTTTACAGTTAGATAATGCGTCACTTACCTCGGGTATTGCATGCTGTATTAAGACCCACATAACAATAACATCAAGTTCTTTAAGCTAGCGGGCTCTCTTTACAGTTGGATAATGCGTCACTTATTCAGCTCGGGTATTGTATATATATCCCCTAAACAATAACATCAAGTACTTTGAGCTAGTCAGACTTTCTTTAAGTCTTGATAACTCGTCTGATACATTGTATCCCACTTCATTCACTCACAAGTCGGTAATTAAAGTAAAACGAATTATGTGCGTTACCCAAATAGGTATATAAAGGATAAAACTGACAGTAAATGGCCTTGCTTTGTAAACTTTTATTTAAACTGAATCAATGAAGAAATGTAAGCATTCGAAAGTAGTTTCAGAATTTTTTGACGATTTCTAAATTAAATAAATAATACAGGACAAGGTATATGTTTCATCAAACAACCGTTAACTAATAGATTAGCATGTTCATATCAGATAACTTTATACCTTTAATTTGCAATTCGGCGACATTTCAAACGAACATGCATTGAGATTCCAATGTCGATTGAAGTCGCATTTAAATCGATCGATGGAACTTTTTAAAATTACATGTGGAAAAAAGTGATAATATCGATACTAAAATAAGATGTCTGCTTTAAAGTATCATGAAATAAACACAAAATTATTAGAAAATATATAACCTTCAGAGGCATAGGAATAACAGATACATGTATAAAGCGATTTAAAGTTGGTCATTGATTTTTCCCATCTGACACATCTGATATACGTATTAAATTCCGTGTCAAAGGGAAAAAAAAGAAGCTTTAATATATATACATGTGTGTGTTTTGAATATATTTTTCAGTTTTCATGTGGGAAGTGGCTGTTTAGAAGCGGGCGCATATGAAGCTGCCATCCATCAATCACGAAATGTATTTGAAATAGCAACTAAAATGGGATTTAACTTCGAAATATTGGATATAGGTGGTGGTTTTCCGGGACAGGAGAGGTCAAGCATTAAATTTGAAGAAGTAAGATTCTTAAAGAATTATAACTTTGCAGAAATTTCAAAAATCGTAATACACAATAAATAATTGGTATCATAAAACCTCAGTTTAAGTTTGGTCCACTCATGTTTTAAAATGTTAGGACAATATTTTGAAGCAACTGTGGACGTTTTACCACACAATGTAAATCACAGATAAAATCGGTTAATCCGTAAATTATCAGGTGAAATTGAACAGAACGGTAATGATTGTATATATTTCAGCTACACTTGATTTAACTGAGACTGCTTCAATTAATTTTTACTTAAAATAATAGCAAAAGTCCTGCTGGATGGTGGATGACTTTACTTCAAACAGTTTTTGAAGGAAATGACCGCATGACATTTTCCTGTTACATGACGTGGCTACAGTATCCAAATATATTCGTTTTCAATAAAGTGCCTTGTAAAACAGGAAACCATTACCAGTAAATATAATAACAAAAATACTAGTGAACAATAAAGATGATAGCTCTGATGTCACAAGACCACCATAATTTAATGTACGCTTAATATCTACAGTAAAAGATTAGTTCTTAAAACCGGTGCAGAAATTTGTTTCTGGCATTAAGATGTCAAACGAGGGTAACAGTTGGGAATGAAGAGATCACTCTTAATATATAGAAGTATGTATTTTTACTTGTTTACATAAACGTTCTTTCATGCAAATTACGGAAATCGTTAGAAAGTTATTGTCCTTTAATAGAAGAAATTATTACATGTTAGGTTGCTGAAGTGGTGAACCTGTCTTTAGACAAGTATTTTAATGGTGACAGAGTGAGAGTAATTGCAGAACCAGGACAATTTTATGTTGCTTCCGCCTTTACAGTTGTTACAAATATCATAGCCAAGAAGATTGTTGACAAAGAGAAGACTCTCCATAGTTTGTAACTCTGGTTATGTATACGATTTCTTTTCTGTATATATATATATTGCAACAGACAGTTGTCATGATACAGCTGAAAACTTGCTCAAATAGGCGTTAATTCTCATCCATGCAAACAAGCAAGCACAATATCCGCAGTCAAAGAGAACAAAATATGATAAAATGTAAGTTATGCGACAAAGGATCGGGCAAAAAATAGAATTATATGTAGGACCAAAAAGGACAACTAAGTGCAAGGAAGCGTACAATACCGAAATTTCAGACTCATAAAATCTTTAGGAATATACAATATCGAGAAATGAATTTGACGTGATCGCATGAACTCCATACGGATTGAGATCGGGTCGACAGGGTAAGCGTCCCCTCAGCGCTCTGCATGTATCACCAGTCATGCGTAAAAATAATGTCCCATAAACAATACTGTCAACATTTTATTGTTGAAACAGTATAAATTTCAAAATCTAATTGCACAGGTGCAAACATATAAGGTGACCACTTCAAACTATTCAGTTTTACCTTATCGCAAAATCTTAAATACCTGTATAAAATTAGATAAAAATCATGAAAAAATAACACGCAAAGTTTTCACATTTAAAATCAGATATAAACATTTACCTAATTTTAATTAATATCACAATAGAGAGAACGAAAATTTTCTGCAGATGGTGAATTAAATGACTATTCAAAGAAGGAAGAAGTATCTATGATGTATTATGTAAATGATGGTGTATATGGATCGTTTAGAAACCTAATGACTACCCCGGCCTATGTTTCTCCGTCAGTTTTACAGGTATAGTATGTTTGATGTGTCTTCTAACTAGCTTCAGGTTATGTTTCTTCATCAGTTCTTAAGGTACGGCATAACTAATGTGTTTGGATCATTTCCAGACATAATCGATCAAATCGATTACCAACTGACGTTAAAGAAAAATCGAACAGTCATCGATTCATTCTATTGACTAATCAGGTTGTTACGATTTGACGCCCTAAATTTGGTCGATTTCCTAGATGAGAATTTACTGTTTGGTTAACGTTTGAATGCATTCCATAACTGAACAGTTTATTTAAATAATAATTATTAAATACTAGCTATGTTAATGATCATTTAAAAATATTATTTTATTCTAATCAATATTTCGCTATTAATCTGGAGAATTTTTTTGAAAGATTTTTTTTAACTTATCAACTTGATAAAGTCCTTTATCACGTTCAAAGTGACAACTATGAAAGTAGAATCCTCCAACTTCGGAGAACCCAATACAAATTTACATGATACAACTCTAGCTTGTAAAGTTGGTTACCCAATTCAGTCAAAGTTTAATTCAAAAGGTTCGCTTGGCCACTTTATCACTCTGGAAGTATATCGAATATATATCTTTAAAAAGCTTACAGTGTCTATTTTTTTATGAAATATTAGCCACGCAACTTTATTTTGAGAAAACATTAATACGAGGCTTTCTGCAGAAGCACTTGGAAGTTGTAACCCTTAATTGTTAGTGTATTACATATTTAGTCACCTGTTTTTCATTCTTGCGCTTGAAAATTGATGTTTTGTTAATAAAGTGACATGAAATTTGTAGAAACCCTGTTGTTCGAAAAACTAATTGTATCAGAAGTATAATTATAAAATAGTTTTGTGATCTAACATTACAGCATTTTTGCAGGAAGATCCTACGGACAAGACGTACAGCAGCACTATCTGGGGACCAACTTGCGATGGACTGGACTGTATAATTCAGGAATGTAAACTGCCGGAACTTAGAAGAGGAGACTGGATTTACTTCAAAGACATGGGGGCGTACACATTTATCTTTTCATCTTCTTTCAATGGAATGCCATCACCAAAACAGTACTTTGTATGTGCAAGAGAATTTTGGTAATGTCAAAATTTGAATATAAAGGACTCTTTTTACCTGAAAAATAGAATTGTATATGAAATTGTATATCTAGAGAACAAGAAAATCAACAACCAAACATAAACTGATAAACACATACGACGAAACAAACAGACACAACACCAAAAACTAAAAGTACAAGGTTGCATAGTATACCTAAATTCCAGACTCGTAAAATCCTTTGGAATACACAATATCGAGAACCGAATTGGACGTGATCGCATGAACTCCACAAGGAGTGAGACCGGGTCGTCCACAGGATAAGCGTCTCCTACTATGCATGCATCACCCGTCATGCCAAAAACTTATGTCCAGTAAACAAAAGTTATGGCCAGGAATAAGTCAAATGAGACGACGAAATGAAAATGGTATCTTGGACAAATGCAAGAAAATTTTTTAAATTTTACAACAAACCAGTGAAAGGTTAGTTTGTTGAAAGACATTGGATTTTCGTGGATACGTTGATTTATATAAACATTTAAATGTGTATTTCTGTTGTTGAGGGTATTGTATAATAAAAATGGTACCAATTGATTTATTTAATGAGCCTGTCTATGATACTTGAAATCTTTGAAGGCTATATAATGACTCTGAAATGCGGAGTAATATTGAATAAGAATTCCAAAATCACATCCCTTGTATCTCAGACAGTTGATTAGTTTAATATTTATTTATTTAGTCACTATGTATACATCATAGATTATAAAAACACTACATTGAGCTCATCCCATAGGACCTGGTAACAAGCGTGAAGCTTTTACAAGGCCATTTCCTGTTTATGCTTACACAGATTAACAAAGCATTACATAGATTTGTGCTCTATATACAAAATATATAAGTAAATGTATATATAGTTATTTATGTATGAAGAGTTAAGTAATTGTTTAATAAAGACAGTTGGTTATGTCTGTTTCACACAGTAGTCACTGCTCAAATTGAAGGTTTACCACGGGCGGGATACTTTTATATGGCAGGTCATGTGATGGTCATGTGATATTCAGGCCTTTGTTATTTAATTTAAATTACTGGGCTGTAAAATATGAGGCGACTCTCAGGGTATGTGAGAACTCCGTGCTTCGATATATCTAATAAGAATTCTAATCACACTGTATTTATGCAAACTTGTGTGATTTTGGAAATCTTAAATACAGTAGTAAAATTGAAAATGGAAAAATACAAACAGAAGTATATAGGCAACCAACTGATAAGCACATGTACGTACATATAAAATCAAATCTAACCATGTGCAGAAAGCAATACCATATGGCCAAGGTATCCGGCTTAAGAGAATATATAGCACAGAGGAAAGGATATAAAGACAGAACGGAATCATCAGAGAGAGAGAGAGAGAGAGCTGCGCTGGCGCTTACGTATAACAAAAAATAGACATATATCTATATACATAGTTAGGAAACATTTATCACATTTACATGAATTTGACGAAATGCCAGATTTTCCTGAACCACCTTCAATTTCATTGAGAAGGAATCTAGCCGACATAGTGGTACATAAAAACTTAACCGACAGATGAAATAGAAAATTGGAAACAGAGAAAAACATTGCAAAGTATGTAAAAGATTGAACTTAGAGTAAACTGCCAATCAACCAAGGCTGCCAAACACAAAAACGTTTTCTATGTTATTACACGCAAACAATATGGAAAACCAGTCTATATACAAGAAACTGGAAGAACATTTCAAGATAGACTAACTGAGCATATAAAGGACATTGAATATAAGCGAGTTTTATTTTATAAATTGTTTTCTTATTTGTTCTTATTTTTTCTCATAATTGTTTATTTTTATTTTCATTTTATTATGTTTTTTTTGTTGAATTTTTCTTCCTTTTTATTTACCTAAACCTACTTTTTTTGTTAAC
>JAOXYJ010180334.1:0-10571 GCA_028566555.1 Lithophaga nigra
ACAGTTGTCTTTGCAGTGCTGCTTTAGCACTTTGATTAGTAAAATTTCATTACATTAAAATTCTGTTTAAGAAAATTGATAGTGATGACCTACAAAATCAAATGTATTATTATTACGCTAGAGTGTTACTGTACCAGACATGATTATGGTGTTCTGTAGATTACCGTATGAATTTATGCTGAATATAGGCGTAATTTATCACTTTATGGCAGGCTTATAATTATACTGAAAAATCTAATCAATAGTAAATAAGTGTCACTTTATCTTATGAATGATGAAGCTTTTGTTTAATTGCGGTTTGTGCTATTCTGATTGCTGCTGATGTAAAAAAAAATAGTTGAAAATGTCAGAAATTAGGAAATCATCAGGTTTTTATACTGAACAGCTTACAAGAATCCTTGAAAAGTGAAGGATCAATTTAGAATCCTCAAATCTCCATAATTTGCAGGAAACAGTCAAATGGAAAAATCAAAAGATAAACAGACAAATAATCAATGGAAGAATTTTACAATTGCTGTTTAGTGTTACTTTGTAATGTTGTGGTGCATGTGAAAAAGGTGCAACCTTGAACATGGAAAACAACATTAATTTCACCCTGTCTGTAAGCTGTTTGTCACATGCCATTTCACCCTGTCTGTAAGCTGTTTGTCACATGCCATGTTGTGCTGGTCACTCTTCACCTTTTTATTTTTGCAGAATGAGGGAACTGACTGAAAAATCTGCTTTTAAAGAGTTATCCTTATAAATGGATGGTGCTATAGTCAAAATTTATGGTCAGTTTTGTGTCATGACCATGTTGCAATGGTTAGACTAACATAAATGAGTGAGGCTTGGTCAAAATTATGACTCAGTTTGTGTTCAGTCTGTAAACTTTTAACATTGGAACATGGATTGAGATGATTTTCTGCACAAATCCTAAGCACCATCAGATAGATGATGCCTTGTGAACAACCCTTTGACTCTGTCCTCAGGTTGATAGAAAAATTAACAGTTTTTGGCCGTATTGTTGTTAAGCTCTTGCAAAGCAATAGTTGAATTAACATTATTTCTATATAATGTTAAGCACTGTTAGATAACATTCCCATGACACTATTCCTAGCGTCTTATATCTAAATCACTGCTTGTTTGTGTCCAGTCAGTAACTTAATAGATGGATTAAGCTTAATTCTTTTCCACAAATATTAAGCATCTTCACATTGTGTTTATTGAAGAACTACCAAAAAAGACAGTTTGTCATATTATTATTAGGATCAAATGGTGAGGGTGGAGTGAAGACATTAAGTTTTGATTCAGAGCTTTAGTATTTGAAAAATCTTGTCAGGAAAATATCTTACTTGGTCCAGATCAGATATAGCTTTTTGAAGATACAGAAATCCAAGATGGCTGCCACCATGGTCCTCAGTTTAACATAGGTTGATGATGAAAATGGTGGGGGGGGATTCAACACTGCACTATTTTTAGCACAGAAATTGCCAGCAAAAATTGGATGTTAAAATTCAGCACTTAAATTTAAATGATGAAATTCACATAATTTTGAAAGAAGCAATGCTTACAGTGTAAAAGTATTAGACAACTTCTAAAGGTTTTGATTATTTGAATTTTTTATAAATGTAAAATGCACATCACTATATGTGTTTCTTTTTTCTTCCTGTTCAGTATATAGTGAGAAATCCTGTGCATAATTAAAGTAGTGTTCAACATCAAAAGAGATCAGTAAATATTCATTTGATTATTCTTAATTGTTTAATATATCAATACATATTTGTTGGAAAAGTTAAACCCAGCAAGATCTTACAGTGAACAGGGAATTATACAATATCATTAAGCCTCTTTCTTTTATGTGTATTGATATTTTTTTAACCATAGATTATGATACACATAATAAAATCTCCAAGTACAAACTTAATTTTTAAACACTTAATACAGTAGGGATTTAATATTTAATCAATAATTATTAAAAGCTTTTAGCTAGTAACAAATTTTATGGTAGAGATGCAAGATCATGTTAGCACATCGTCGGTCACTGTTAGGATCCCTTGGAGCACTTGATGCCATCGAAGGTATGTCTCATTTGGGTGGGATAAAAAGACATCATGATAGCTTCCTCTTTTACACACATTATTCCCTTTTTCATTTTTTTCTTGTTTTTTTCTTGATTAGATATATATGAGACAGAGGTGTAAGTTTCAGACATACAATTTTTTTCAGCTGAAAATAGGTTAACAAAGAAGTATACTACTGATCTGATATATTGTGGATTCATTTATTTTCGTGGGTACCAATTTTCGTTGTTCCAGAAAAAATGTAGTTTTGAGGGAACTTAATTTCATGGTTTTATTGTTTTCTCTTAACAAAATCACCAAAACTAGGTATTTTGTCCAATACTTGATTTCGTGGTTTACCTGTCGCCACAAAATCCACAAAAATTGGCATACCACGAATAATAATGAATCCACAGTATTGACAACAAATGGAAACATTACTTCATGGAAATTTTACCCTCAGCAAAAGCCTGAGTGAATTTTCATAAATATTACCAGTATATGACTGCCCACTTTCTTATGAGATTGCTACACATGTTGTTTAATTGAATGATACTGACAAGAAAATTAGTATGTAAAATGATCAGTTTTATATTCTGAAATGTTTTTCTCATAGAACTTTTTACCAAGCCTTAGTAGGTTATAATTGCAATCGGTAGTCATCCCCTTGCAACAATGTAACATCTGTCTGTCCATCAGTAACACTTTTGTAGATATAATAGGCTGTAAGTCCTACGGGGTATATCCACTAAACTTGGTATATTAGTTTATTATGAAAAGGTCATGAAACCTAGTAATTTTCAAGATCACTGGTCCAAGGTCAAGGTCACAGCATGTTGAGTTGTGACGGGATGCTCTGCTTTGCCGTGCCCTTGTTTAAAGGAAAGATAGGGAATCATATCATTTGGTATTTGAAATCTATTGGTCTGAAAGCTACCTATGCTGAAAAAGTTACCGAGAAGGTTTGGATACACAGATTGATTGACTGAATGGTCCTTTTATGCCACTTTCAGCAATTTTTCAGCTATCTCCTGGCATCCAGTTTTTATTGGGAGAGGAAGCCAGAGTATCTTGTGAGAATCACTGACCATCGGCATAAAAACTGGCAGTCCTTGCTAATTAAAGTTGGAGTCAAGCACACCTCACCACAACCAAGGCTCGAACTCACAACCCCAGTGTTGACACGCCAGATGTCAATAGTATATGTGACCAACTGCCTAGATCACTTGGCCACTGTAGCCCCTGATACATAGAAACAGCCTCTTTATCACCTCATTGGTTCAGTCACTATGTCATAAATTCAGACACAGAGAAATTAATCAGGTCTAGGTTACATTGCAGAATTATATACGTATAAAGTATGGTCCGTCCTTCCTGTAGCGGTCCTAGTATTGTTTGCGGTAAATGACCTCCATAAAATTTTTTACTGCCAGTAGTTTGACATTGGATCATTATGATATTTTATGGACTGACAGTATTACTTATTATTGTTCAGGATCAAATTGACAGAGGAAAAGAATGGATAATTTACACAAGTCTTGAATCTGTTAATAGAAAGAAAAATTACTTTGTATGACATAGTTTTCTATCATCTTTCTGTTGATTCTAAATCTCTGAAGGAATAGAGGGTAAAAATTGGTTCTTAAAGATAAGATTTAATTTCTTCATTTGAGTTCAATACCAGAAAATGAGGACCTGATATCTGGGACTCCAGATAGTCTGATCAGATCAAGGCCAAAGGCCAAGGTCAAGTCAGGCCATCAAGAGACCCAGGTTAAAATTCCACATTTCAAGGTATAATATTAATAAATTGATATATCATACTTAATATCATCAGGAGTCCCTATAACAGGTCATTCTTTAACATGCTATCATTGTAAAAATATCTAAATATGTAAATTCACATGATAAAAAAATAGCCAATCATTAAAAAGAATGCATTCTTGGATATTAATGACATATCAAAGTTTAATAATGGCATGCATATTAAGTCGTAGGGATAGACATCAGACAAATAAAGTAAACAAGTAGTGCTGGATGAGAGTTTTGCATGTTAAATTTCTATACATCACTGAATTCAACTAGACCTGAAAAATGTATAGAGTTGTATATGTCTGTATCAGCAAAAAGGGATAATTGGCTGAAGACAGCCAACCAACTTCTGAACACTAGCTTCAACATTAGAACATTGATATTTACAGTGTGATGTGTAATATATGTATCACTGGATATGGAAATGTTTAGTGTGTTTCAAAGATTCAGCAGAAAGCTCTATAGATTTATATGTAATTGATTAAAATAGTAAAGAAATAATGTAATTTTTGTTGTAGAGGAGGACAAGAAATCAGCAAAAGAAGAAAGACGACGGAAATCTAAACCGACAGTAGCTCAGCCTCCAGAACTAGAACGTAAATCATCAGCAGGAAATGTTCTCCAGAAGTCAGGAAGTCCCGGAACAGGGAGAAGTATTGTGTCTCCAGGAACCAGACAAGGAAGAGGATTTCAGTCTTCTCTTCCTCCCATGTCCAGAACACCATCCAATCCAGATCTTGGTATGGATTCAAAACCAGGAACACCTATGTCACAGAAAGAAATGTTAGAATGGTATCAAGTTCAGTTGTATCAGAAGTTTGGACCAGATGCTGATTATTTTCTACACCCAAAGATTGAACAGAAGACAACCAAACCAATACATCCAAAACTACACAAACATGGAGGTGTGTCTTAATATCACATTCTCTTTGTCATTCTTGCCATTCAGAATTGATTCATTTAAAATTGTGTGAAATGCTTGGATAGGATTTCAGTGTAAAACAGACATTTATGAAGTTAACTAGCCCATAATTCAAAATGATAGTACCAATCCCTAAAGTATTGACAATTCTTTGATTTGATCATAGGTAATAAAAATCTCAAAATAACCAGTTTCCACCAAACTGTGTGCCTTGCATTTCATTAATTTTCTTATTTGTTTAGAATTTTTCAAGGTTTGATTAACTTTAATACCAAAGAAAAAAAAACAGTTTCTTTATAAGTCAAGCTAAATAACCATAGTTAGTTTCATTTTATTATAGACTTTAATATCCAGTTTGAAGTAAACCAGACAGATTATCTGACATTAAACAAAGACAATAATCTTTCTTAAACTATTGCATCTTCTGTATATTTGGGAATTGTAAAACTATATTTGCAGGAATTTAAAGCTATACAGCAATTGAAAAGTTCATCATTACCAAATTTGCATGTATGGGGAATGGTGCAGTTGGGGATGGGGAATGGGGAATCGTCTAATGAAGCAATCAAAATGACTGTTCTATTGTTGTTATTATTTTTTTTAAATTATTTATTATGATTTCTTTCTTTCTTTTTTTTCTATTCATTTGAATACATTTTACCTTTTAAGTTGTAAACAAACAAAAATGGATTGTGCTGTAAATGGGGAATCATGTATAATGCTTATATACAGGATAGTTAAGTGGGGAATGGTGTCAATGGTAATGTTGTATGTTTAAATCCCTGTAGTTGATTTGGAAACAGTGGGACTGAATATTAAGGAGGAAATGAGCCTTAATTTTATGCCTTAAAATTAAATTGGCATTTTTAAAAAGAAATAGATTTATGCACTTCTTTAGCTCAAGATAATATCTGTCAAATTCATAGCTAAAATGTTTAATCATAATTTCCCAATTTTGCAAGCTGCCAGATTGTAAAGTAGACTGAAAAGTTAAATTAGTTTACAAGTGTAATGGATAGGTTGAAACTTATTTAGGGGAGTTCATTGTGAAAGTTTTATCCTGGGCTGTCAATTGTTCTGTTGTGCTAAGGTCTTTTTGATTATTAGTATGATTAAAATACTAATATTTTTTGCATGTTCATAAAAATAATTGAAGGAATTAAGAAACAATATGGACACTTATTATAAAGAAAGCTTGCATTATTGAGAATCTTATGATTAAACATTTTGATCATCAAGCATCTGTATGTGAAGATTAATTTGTGGTCATACCTATTAATTTCAGATGTGACTCCATTAACAGGTTGGTTAAATTTTACTCCTTCCATGTAGTATCTGCACTCCTTTGCATGTTTTTTGATATTCCCCTTTCTGCACTTGCTGCAACTGCACTCTTTGTTTGCATCTTTAGCAATCCTTTCTCTTCTATTTTCATGTGTTAAAGATACAAAAATATGTTCTATAGTTTAATTTTTGCACTTTTTTTCTGTATGAGGTGCATATATGCACTTTTTTTCTAGTGCACGTTAGCTTTATATATTTCTTGGGGTATTTTGTTTAAGCTGTGTTACATGTAAAAAGCGTGAACATGTTTATTATTATTATTTGTATGTATATGAATTTTACTGTATTTTGTTATTCATCAACAGAAATATGTGTACCGGTAATAGGAAAAAATATCCATTGGGTCCAGTTATGTTTTCATGTATTTCATTTGACAGTTATCTCCCTTCTATTTTAATTTTTTTCTCAGATGAGAAAGAAGAATTACTTGTCGTTTGATTTGGAATTGGTATTCTTCTTACATAACTATTCAGTATTCTACTTCAACCTTGTTCCAGTTTATTATATCTAATTGATTTCTCAAATTATGAAATATTGATGGGGAATGATGACATTTGTTTTCACAGCATCATCGAAGATAATTTGCTTTTTAAATGCTTTCTGAGTTCAGAAAGCATAAAATACCATTAGTTCTGTTTGTCATGGAACTTTTTACTAAAAGAATACTTCATTACTTGATGCGATTATACTGTGTCCCCAGGTACACTAAGATGGTATTTTTTAGTATTCGATTATTAAGCAATTACCATGTCAAATGAGGATGCAAATAAAATTTTATTGGTTTTCATTGATTTTTAGAAGAATATTGTTCATGTTTGAAAAGGAATTATGATGATTTAATTACAAAACCTATACTCCTTTATGTAACTCACTATCGAGAATTGATATTCTGTGTATTGGAAATGTATGTTTACTTTCATTCCCATCTCGTTAATTTCAGGCTCATTAGCGTAACAGTATTATTTCATGAGAAATTCTAAACTTTCAATATTTTTTTTCTGATTTATCTTCAGTTGGGTTGTCCAAATTTAACGTCATTTTCCACAAATTTTCTGCTACAGTTTATATCACGCTCACCAAACCTATTAGGGAGGACAGTCGAGACAGCTAATATCAAGCTAATCGGAGAAACAAACTGTAGATAGTTGCATGAAAACCTTAGCACATGAAGTGGTTTGAGCTGGACTCAGACACACAATGTTAGTGTGTTAGGAGTGGTGGGTTAGCAGATATCAGTCATAGTGACATTAACCACATTACCAACCAGACACGAGTTTTACTTTGAACCACTCTTTTGATGCAAGGTTGTTTGTACAGAAATTACAGTTTGTCTACTTTGATCTTCAGATGAATTAGGAAGATAACGTAATTTATATACTGTATCTGTCTATAGGTTTTTTCAAGTTCTGTTTTATGTACAGTAACATTTTAATTCTTGTTTAAAATCATTTAATTTTGGGAAGAAAAAATCAAGTTTATGAGATCTGTCTGTCTATCTATCTTGACTGTAAAAAGTTCAATGTTTCGACTTTTTCTTTTGATATTTTATTATTTTCAGTTGAATGGAAAAGATTGCAAGAAACACTTAAAAACAACCCTGAAATCCGGGGTAACTTTGTTATGAATAATTTAGAAACTTAGAACTGAGCATTTTGGTTTTACCCTTGGTAAAAGTTTGTAGAATTATGAAGTCAGGTGTATGGTAGTAGAACGTAGTTTTGTGGTAGACTGGTTCATATTTGTGTAAAAGGTTTGAGACTAGTGGAGGGTTTTTCTTCTTAGACAAGTTAAGACAAGTTTACATTTAGACTAGGATATATTCTTTTTGGCATATGGGGACATTTTCACATAGGCCTTCTGCTGGATATTATATATTATGGGCATGTATAATATTCACTATAGTTGTTACATGTCAAAACATGCTGCCTGTAATATTTGATCGAATAAAGACAGAGTATTAAGCTTTCATGGAATGTATTTTTTGCATTCTCAGATTTCTGCGAAAACTGTATTAATAGGCATAAAGATTTGATGAAATCTGTTAATGCTTTTGGAAGTGGTCAGTGACCACAGTGTAGTCAGGTGATACAGTGTCATCCTTGCTACTTTTACTCCAAAGTCTGTTGTTAGGGTGGCATTTATAGAGCAACTCCTTCACATGTCTCACCAGCTATTGCAAATCATTCTTCCCCTTATACTGTATTTTGTGTTGTCTTTCTTTACGAAGGAAACTTACTGAAGCAAGGGAGATGACAGGATTAAAAGTAAAATGAAAGCTGATCAGTATCATTACAAAGTGCATGAACAGTGGCTGTAGTTATAGCAACATAATTAAAACTTCCTTTTGTTTTCTTTAAGGTCGAGCAGGTGCAGAAAAGTTGTTGGACATTCTGAGGAAGGAATCAATGATAAGATTATATAAAGAAGACGCTAAAATCCCTAGAGAGTACAAGGTTAGTATTATAATTATATGAAATTTAATAAAAATTATAGAGAAATTCTCTACGAATTCCAACAGTTAATTTAGGTGAAATTCACCATGATTTCCAGATTTTTACTACATTTTTTATTTTCCTGGACTACTTGTCAGTTGGTTATATATAGGTCTAAATGTAATTTAAACTTCCACTGGGAAATAATTCTATTACAGATGAAAACTGTCTTACTTGTCATTCGTATTTTTCATATGTTCCTTTTTCATTAGAAAGAACTGCTTAGGTATATCAAAAACTAATCTGAAAGTCAAATTTGCCTCAAACTCATCACTATTGATTTTTAATGCAAACTTGCAATTTTATGAGATTTTTTTTCTCCTTAAGCACAAATTACATAATCAAAAGGCTAGAAAAGTACAAATGTGATTGTCACCTTACATAATTTATCTTGTCGACAGGAGGAATGATAAATCAGCAGAATCGGTGATGAATTTTATTGGCTGTCAGTATCTCCCTTGTGTCCTACTTTCAAGAAAATTCAAATAAACATTTCAGTTTTTTATTCTGTTATAGACAATTTACAATCTCTTATGGTGAGAATAATCACAGTTTTAAAACTATTTATAGCTGACGAGAAATTAAAAAATGTGTCTTTGAGATTACTTTTTTTAGAACTGTGGTAGGGTTAGGTTTTTCATATAAAGGATTTTGTTTTTAGATTAATAACCTTGTTAAACTGTTATAATGGAAAAAGATGATTCAGAAGGCTGTATTTATACCTATATAGATCATTGTAGCTTATCATCTGTCAGATTTGAATTTACACCTGAATTGAGACGATTACATAAATTCTTACCTCGTGTAAATTTACCAGTTACTTAGCAATGACTGGTGGTTCTCTGTATACTTCAGCCAAATCATTGTCAGCAGAATGGGCTAAAAATTAATGAAGGTGGCAATTAGATGCATTCAGTAAATCAGTCAAAAAAGTTTACACAGGAAAAAGAGTAAGCTTTGTCATGCATCTTACATAAATTAAGCTAAAGATATATTATCTGAAAGTATAGACTCAGTTGCAGACTTGATGGCTAATACATTGTATCCACACATTACTCATACAATGTAAGAGGTTGTGATTCCAATCATCCATAGGTGGCATATGGGAAAAAATAGCTTGCTATCCACCTCTAGTGTTGGTTGAGTATCTACGCATATTCATCATAGTAGGTATAAAGAAAAATAATAATTTATTGGTAGACTGTGAACTCCTCTAATTTTTCCGTAGTATATCTTATTATATTGTATAGCAGTGTAATATTTCCACTATAATGTAATCGTAAGTAAGTATGTGGTATTTTATCACATTACAGTAGTGCAATATCATGATACAAAATCATGACATCTCTGATGATGGAAATGATGTTTTCTGCATTTTTAAAGTATTCTGTTCAATAAAAGTGTTATTGCAGGAATATTATAGGGTTATTGCACAAATATTGTCATGAGCAAAGTATTTTATATTTATATTCTGTGAGAGACCATATTTGCCAATATTTGTGCCATAACACGTTTATTGTATAGTAACACATCAAAAAAGTTTAAAACACATCATTTTCCTCATCGTTGACATCATGATTTTGATGTGATATTGCACTACTGCAATATCGTAAAATATTGCACACTCACTTTTGGTTACCTTCTGCAATAAAAATTATGTTGCTTTACAATAATATTGAATATCGTCATTGCAAAATATTACTTGCACTTGCAAGCTTATGTAATATAGTATGCTGATCAGGACAGTATTTACTAATGTTCATGCATTCACTTCAAAATATTATTAAGAAACTGAGTTCAGTTGTATGGACATTTCAGTTTAAAAAAGAATGAGGAACAGTTAGTGTCATTTGCTCTGTTGTTAGCATCACTTGTCCAGCCATTTGTAAACAGTGAAAATTCAGGAAGGATTAAGAAATTATTTCATTCTATTAACACTTTGTGTGAACCTTTCACACC
>JAOXYJ010180444.1:0-10570 GCA_028566555.1 Lithophaga nigra
AATCAACCAAAGCTCCGACAAAATCGTCTATATAATAGTATAAAAATCCTAACATATACCCTTCGTAATATATGTGACTGTCAGATGCCTTAAATATGCTCCAAAATAATCTTTAAAGATATGATAAAATATGTACATAAAACCCAGTTACACTACAGAAGGCGATAGTTGTATAAATATATTCTCAAAATAGGGCCATAAAATCTGAAACAAATTATCTGTTTCATAGTTTTTATCTTCACGGCCACTGCAGTGTGAAAATGCACACCTTGATGCTTGCCAATCACCCACCATTAGCAAAATTATGCCAAGCGCTTTATATGCAACGTCCTTTTCCCATCTTAGGATGTATCTTTTTAAGACTGATAGCTGCCTTCCTTCGACAACGCTGAATTTTTTGTTAATCTCCGATCGTATGTTCATTAGAGCATTTCGAAGACTTCTCATGTCGTGCAATTGGTAGAAACAAAGGAAACCAAGAAAATGTGCATAAAGTACGGTGGATATCACAGACATAGCGCTTCTAAAGCATGTGTAGAATTCATTCGGAATTAAGGTTGAATTGAGGGGGAAAATAACAATTTTCGGGAATGACTGTCTCCATTTTGTCGGCATTTTTCCGCTTTGTGTGCACGTTGCTAGTTTGGACGTACAAATAAATCGATTTCTGCTATGGTATCCATCTGTATTTGTGTGCAGACTGTTAGGTGTGCACATATCCAAGGTATGTCTTATTGTAACTAATGTTTTTCTATACTGTCCTGTTTTGTAAAATAATGAAGCCAACTGTAACCATCCAGACGCAGCATTATAGTGTATGCCAATTAATAAATAACAGAGACATTTCCGGTAATCTTTGTACTGATATTTGTTATCCATAATTCCTATGGTAATGGTCTGTGCAAATAACTGACTTAACAGGGAACACAGAATAAAATACAGAAATCGTTTTCCTCGCAGACACTTTATCATGTTGACTAATCCCAATCCAAACTTTTTTGTTAGAGCTAATTCAACTAATCTAGATGCTCCATCAAGAAGTACATTAGTCAGGGCGCGCTTATTCAATATCTTGTCTGAACTACTTCTCCTGAAACTCTGATCAAGATATTCTGTGAAGTCACTTTCTGACACAGTTTTTGATAGAAAAAGACATTGCAATCCCATTTTATATAATGATTTCAGACAGGACAATAAAGGTATCTGATTACGATTGTTAATTTTGTTTTCAAACAAGTTATTTTCCGGAATGAAGTAATGCGGACATGTTAATATTTCTACACAATAAATCAATCGCTTAAAACAAGACATAAAACACGATAATAAATTATCTGGTTTCCATGACGAAACTGGCACTTCTTCTGATACCCAGAACATTATTGTTTTCAGAAAATAGGAACATAGCAAGTCCTTCAATTCTTCTTTTTTATTTACTATTTCTTTCAGCAAAATTTTCAGTAAAGCATAACATAACAACTGAGTGTGTCGAAATGTGTAAATCAGTTGTTTTTCGGCAACCGAAAACGAAATTCGCCATTCCAACTCCTCTGAATCAGAATATTTACATCCGACCGGTACAAGCAGAACCCCGTGTTTGATTATATTGCATATTAAATCGCCGGCTGGCCAAGACACACGTGATCGCATAATCCAAGGTTGTGCAGGAGAAATCCATTCAGGAAAGTGGAAGCAAAGTGCTCTATCATATTTTTCATCTGTGGATGACACACATGGGCCATGAATAATTAAATTATTACAAAATATATCAAAGAAATTCATTATGCACATTTTGAATTGCTTGTTCGAAAGGTATAATTCTTCACCATCTGGGACATAAAGTGTGTTATTTATGTGCTTTTCAGTGGCATTTTTTAAGCTCAATTTTACAAAACCTGGTTTTGTGTCTATCATTTTGATCAATAAATAAGGCTTTCTTAAAGATGCTTGTGCTGTGTCAGAGCTTTCAAAAATATATCTATCAGACAACGTATCAACATACATTAAGTCTAAATCGCTTCCTGATAGATCCAATCCTTCACCTTTGCTTCCACTTGTGATTGTAAGTAATGACTTGAAGGAGCTAATCTTGTCAAATGCGTCATACAGTTGACGCCTCGTTTTCACATCTTCTACTGTACCGATTACATTACATAAGTAATAGTAAAATGACAATACCGTTTCTTTGTCAGCTGTGTTCATCGCTGTATATGAAAGCTTAGCTAAAAAAATTGGCTTTGTTCAGAATATATTTACTATACAATGAAACGAGCTCGAAGAAAAAATTTCAAAATATCCGAGTTCCTGGTAATTTGGCCTACTAAAATCTCAAAAGGTATCATAATTTATCAGATTGCAGTATTTAAAAACATAAACTGTTACCAATGTCATTTATATCTCTGGAAATATAATCACATTACTCAACGTTCCAAAAAGTTTTCGTCAGTTTTTGTTCGTCAATAATCACCACACTGAATTCTGTAAGCAAAACAAAACGCATAATATAAAAAAAAGTTTTAAAATCAAACTACAATTTGATTTATGTTTACTGATGTACATGTATAGGCTTTTTTCAAATAATACAAACCTATCACATGTCGCATAAACCAAGGAATTAAATAATATTTAGTATATAGATAGCAATGTAAGATCGTGATTTCCGAGTGAAGTAAAACTCGATATTTCACTGTGGTGGCGTCACAATGCGGAAAACGTAGTGTATTTCAAATTCAGTCTGGAATTATTCAATAATATTCAGAAGATCTACACAATTAAAAGTATAACTAATCCAGAATTTTTATTAAAAAAAATATCTCTCTCTTGACCGAAACACCACTATAACTCACTCATGCGCTTCGTGCATTCGTGCCTTAATATGTTATTCTGTCACTGGGAGAATATTTGTCGATAATCACAATCCCGGATTAGTTATACTTTAAATACAAAAAGATAAAACTAATTGGACATAAGACATGTAATATCTTATTTCAAGTTAAACCCTGTTGTTTAATATTAGAAACTGCTCTTTCAATTACGTTATGTACTGTAAAGTACATCAGGAAAAAAAGGTGTAATACAAGAAACAGCCTAATCAACTGTGTTTTTGTACACAAAAAAGCCTCCTCATATCAGTGTTAATACAGAGTCAAGATATGTTATTATACTGTTCATTGTGAGCCTCTAACATTTTATCTCACTCTCTTAATTAATATATTTGTATATGATAAGAGTCTCCCTCGCCTGCTATGCAATTCACATGTCTACATTGTACATTTTTAGAGCTGCTGTTGAATATTTTCTCCCGCAATAGTTTACATATTTTCGTAGTATTTTCTTTGTTCCTCTATTCTGTCGTATACTTTCGCTGCATGTCCTTTTTTCTAACAGATACGTGTATTGGGCGTTTGTGGTATGAATAAACTCCCTGTTTGTATGACAGTCTATTATAGCAAGTCAGTGATTGCTATAAGAGTGGTGAGAAAATTCTTATAGGATTATACGTCATTTTGGGTGAGTTTATCGTCTTGTAAACTCGGTTGCGTCACTCGCAAACTAAATAAAGTCAGAAGGACTACATATAAAGTTTTTGAGTGAAAAGCCGAGATTACACAACGGTACACTCAATTAATGCTTATAATTCCATAAGTAAAAAGTAATGCAATGTATTTTCATACATAAAATGGAGCTTACAGTCCAAACTATCGGAAACTTTCAGAATGCAGCCATCTTAATTTAAGTACCACCCTCTTTGAAAGCTAAAGTATAGTAAATTACAATGACGTACAAGAGTAAAAAAATACAGATCACTTACTTCTGGCGGTTTCATTATAAGATTAAGCATGCAACACCTTCGAAAATGAATAGTAATCATGTCCATAGATCGCGTACAATATGACGTTGTTGCATCTGTGATGTCATAACATTAAATGCATATTGATTTTCGCTGCATGAACGTTTTAGAGGTATAGCAAAAATTGCGAGTATTTTTTAAAAAAATACTAAAGGGACATAATTGCACATAACACATTTTCGACTTCTTACTTTCTTTACTCTTGTATGGAATGTGTTTGGTTGCAAAACTCGAAATTTTTCTTTTAACTGCAATATTTCTTTATTTAATTGGTATAATTGTTTTTCATTTAAATGGTATATTTTTTTCACTTAAATATGATATTTTATATTTACATGCAATAAGTTTCATTTAACTTGGATATTTTTCATTCAAATACAAAATAGTTTATTCAATGTGTATAATTTTTATTTAAACGCAATATTTTTTTGTGTTTAATTGATATACTGCGAAATTCCATATTTCATATCTATTTGCAATAATTTTTATTTAACTTGTATATTTTTCGTTAAAATGTAATATTTTTTATTCGGTGTGTATAATTAAATGCAATATTTTTTCACTTAATTGGTATATTACGATATTTCATATTTATATGCAATAATTTTATTTAACTTGTACATTCTGTATTAACTTCAATAATTTTTCATTCAACTGTAATAATAATTTCATTAAAATGCGAACTTTGCATGCTGGGAAAGGGATTGATGTCACGGGTAAAACCACGGGGAGCCTTTATAATTGGTGTTTGTTCTTGTGTATGTGTGTTTTGATATGCATGCCCATGTATTTAACCAATGTTCATTTTCAAAGTTACAATTACATGAGCGAATGAAAATAAATATTTTTCTTTTGAATTCATTTATGAAATCAAGTTAATCGGTTTTTACTGAACATAATTCCGCGAATGAACAATATTATAGAGATTCCAATTAGTATTCATTATTGCTATCACTGAGGTAATAAGACAATTAAAATGTCTCGGATTTGTCATCTGCATTATTCATTTTCTGCACTTGATATCAATAATATTAGTTTCTGTTTCGTAATTATGTGTTACAAACAGTTCATGGGCAATTAAGAATAAATTACTGTGTCATTTTCATCATTACTAGAGATTAATTCTCCCAAACAACCATTTTGGTGTTCATTGCTGACAGGGAATTACTATTTATAACATGCTTGAATGTCTTTTGCAATTCAAAATCTTCCCACATTTGTATGATTAAAAATTCCTCTGCAATTAAATGTTAAAAGCAGCTTATTACTTCACAAAATTTACAGATTCCATTGGTAAAAGAAGCGTCTTTCACATCACTGGTTTTTGTATTCTGTGGATAGCAAACATCATCTGTGATATCACACTTAAATGCGATATACATGTAACTAATTTTTTACGCAAGATGTAAAACAAAGAATGAAGATACATATATGTATATGCACAGTGTATCTCAAATGAAATATAATAAACTTATCTTACTATGTCAAGTGTACATCAAACTAAAGATTTGTACACCACATTAAAGCAACAGCAGAAGTATTTTTTCCTAATTGGAAAACGAACAAAAACCTTTGCCTGATGTATTGACGTACAATGTACTTGGACACGACATTACTTACGTAAAGGTCGTAGGATATAGTGCAATATACAAGACAATGCTGCTGTCTGTGAAATATGAAATAACAAAACCTTAACGTATGTTGTTTAAAAATAATTGGAATTTATCTTATGTAATCCATTAAGATATTGAAATACAATATACAGTCTCTCTCACTCAAGCACTTACTTACACTGCTGGCGTATAATTAGTCACAATTTTTACATAAGGTATGAAGTTGACTGTTTTTCAAGTCGAGATTATCCAGCAGCCTTCTCAATCATCTTACACAGCTTAACAGTGCTATTGCCTGTATTTATATGGTAGCGCTTTATCATCGTTTTGAAAAAAAATATAACTTCGGCTGTTTTTTAGACTTAAGCATGGCATTTGAACGTGTATCAATAAGGACTGGTGTGGATTACATGTATCAAGAAGATTCCTCTACATTGTCAAGAAATTAAAGTCTAGAACTGTCAACAGACTTATGACTGGTCAAGACGACATGTTGACTTGACAGACATGTCTGGGAGGAAATGCAGCGACAAAATATCGTTTATACATCCAAGAAGTTATTCATTAAACAGTTTGAAATAAGATTGATGAATATGAATAAATGTTATCTATTTTAATAACATTTTTTTCGGTATATGTGTTTAAATTTTATTCATGTTACTGCAATGTAGATGGTACAAAGAAAATGTTTCAACCACTGAGGTTAGGTTCGAAGTACATGCGTAATGTAACAATGCCATTAAGACGACACTGTTCGAACTTTTACATGATGAAATCTGAAAGATCCAAATCTCGGTGAAGTATTATGATACACCATATTAGCTACAATATTTATATATGTAATAATGAGCTGAACATTTTCAGTCTTTCCGGAAGTCTTATAGATTTTAAAAAAGAAAAGGATTAGTGAATCGTAAATAAATATAGAAGAAAGAGACTTATAATAATAACTTTCCCACTTAATATTGTTGTAGACCAACTTAACTTAATCTATTACAGTTATTTTTTCTGCTAAGCAGTCCGCTTGAACAACTTGTCCTCTTGACAAATCCAGTCCCCCGTGACAAAATAATTCAGTCCCTTATAACACTTAATTCAAAGGAGTTCTCTGGACAATCTGAAGCTGTTAAGTTTCTGATACCCAAGCTAACTTCCAGCTGTCAAGTTGACAGGTCAGAAATTTAACTTGGATGTTCGGTTAGGACATTACCTAACTGTATGGTAAGAAAGTGATTTTCTAATGTGGATGATCATTTATCTGTCTTAAACATCCAAACATGTAATGATTTAAAATGCGGATGTTGTTAAATTTAATGTGGGGTGCCACAGGGATCGAGTTATTTTTCGATATTTGTTAATGACATTGCCAACAGTACTCTTTGTCTCACCCGGCATTTTGGGGATGAAAGCTCTTAAGACGCACTGCAAACTACGTTAAAAAGGTTATTCTTGTTGGATAGTCAACCACTTATGTTACAGATTAATCTAAGCCTTCCTAAACTGATATAAAAGTTTTCTATGTAAGATGTTAAAAATCATCTACTTTTTAATCGTAATAATGTAATCTTTCATACACACATATCTGTGGGTTACATTTAGTGTTTAAAGAAAACGAAATAATAATACTGATAATATTTATCAAAATGGTAATTAAATAGCTAGCCATAATGAGGAAACTAAAATTTAAATTAGTAACGAGGTGCAATTATTTGACTCATATAAAATTTGAGAAGTTAAAAAGCTTACATCGTTCTACAACATTATGAAGAAAGACTCCGGGATATTTATCCGATTTGCCTTCCCTCTGACTGAGGAGACTACCAGTCACGAAAGAAATATTACTGTACTTGCTAGTACATTTGAAGACAGTACTTTATCACCTGTCAAAATTTTCAAAAACGATACTAATGTGGTTTAAATGTCACACATTCAGCTAAAAGTTAAATTATATCATTTAATTTACGGTGTTGTTAATAGGTACGTCGCTCTTTTACATTCTGGATTGAGATACTTGTTTGATTTTGCTTAAATTGTGACCTGCTTTATCCAAATCTGACATAAAACCATCATGTTTGTGTGGATATCAGTAGTTATATGGGTTCTCACTTTCAATCAATCCACCCACGTGCTGCCTCACTTTCAATCAATCCACCCACGTGCTGCCTTCTGATTGGTCACTTTCAAACACAGAACACGCCCCCATTCACACAGACCACGTGTAAACAATAGAATCACGAAACCATGACGAATCCCCATATCATGTTACCACATTTCATATGTAGGTATACCCATATGGCGTTACAAATAAGCTATACGGCCCCCTATCGTACGTAGGTACCCATATCATGTTACGAACAAACCATTGGGCCCCTATCGTATGTAGGTACCCATAGCATGTGACAAATAAACTATAGGACCCTACTGATTACAACTATTACCGGAAGCGTCGCGACCATATTTGGTGCACAATTGAATCTATCAACCGTTACGAATGCGATATCTCTTAAGAATGTTAACTACAAATATGTAAGGTATGTGTATAGCACAATAGACCTTTGTAATTAAACCCTACAGGCAATAAGACCACCCATGTGGTGCTTCCACGGACAATCAATCCACCCACGTGCCACCTTCCGATTCATCACCAATCAAGAATCTTAACCACAAATATGAAAGATATGTGTATAGCACAATAGACCTTTGTAATTTAATACCCTATTGGCATGACTGGGCAACATTTCAACTACTACCGGAACCCTTAAGTCTTTACATCAGATTTAATTAAGATTCAGTGTGGTATGTCTCGCACTATTTAAGTGAAACTGTCTTTGTAAAACCGTTAATTCGTTACATTTATTCGGATTATATACACCAAATAATATAAGGTAAGAATCGTAGACCAAACAATAAATTTCAATCTCAAAACCAGATTTCCGGAAGTAAAACAAAATCTTTTATTCCCGTTCTTCTGTATTCAAACTTTTCTCAACAGAGGTTTTTACTTTAGCTGTGTGAAAATACAAGGTTTCTTCATTCTTTAATGACAAACTTACCCTATAGTCATGATATTAAATTTATCAAAACATATAGAAAATATCTCCCCCTTTTTATCTAAAATCCCGGAAGTGTTTCTGAATTAATATATTCCAACTTTGCAACAGAGGCATTTTTTTATTTAAACATCGAATTCAGAAATTCTTTTTCAATATGAAAATTCAAGGTATCTTCTTTCTTTTAAGATGAACTTGCCTGATAGTAAATTGTAAGACAAAAAAGATTTATCGATAACGAAAACTGTCACCCTCTTGTGTTTACGTTTCCGAATCAAACACCGTGTCTTATATCACGTGGTATATATAAAGTAGTATTGGGCGGTAAATTGAAATTGAAAATAAATTTTCGGTTAAAGTGTTTTTGGTGGAAAGTTAAGCCCAATAGGGACTTCCTATGAGTTCTTTGAGAGTCGGGAAGTCTTTTCCGACCGTTCGGACACCGTCACGCATGAGTGATTTTGCCACAGAAAAAACGCCAGTTAAGCCAGACTTGGGCTTCCTATCGATTCCGTGAGAGACCGGAAGTCTTTTTGATCCATTTCGACACCGTCACGCATGAGTGATTTTACCCTTAAAATGCCACCTAAGCCACATATGAACGTCCTATCGATTCCGTGAGAGTCTGGAAATCTTTTCCGATCATTTGGACATCGTCACGCATGAGTGATTTTGCCTTGTCAGCTAAGCCACATATGAACCTCTAATCGATTCCTTGAGAATCTGGAAGTCTTTTCGGACCGTTTGGACACCATCACGCATGAGTGATTTTGACATAAAAACGCCATTCCATGAGAGCGTGGAAGTCTATTCCCGACGATTTGGACACTACGAAATAAGGGGCGTGGAGGGGTCACTAAGTACATAAAAGAGGGGAAAAAGAAGGTGGGAGGGGGTGGCGGCCGGCATATGCTTATAAATTTATATGCTTATAAGCTTATAAGTTTATATGCTTATAAGCTTATAAGTTTATATGCTTATAAGCTTATCTCAGTAACATAGAACAAGCGCGAATGGAAATGGAATTTACTTTATTTGGGTCACGTGCCTAATAGATATATAACTCTGAATATCTTTATTCTGAGAATCAATTTATTAATATATCCATATGGACAACGATACCTTTCAAATATACGAAAGGATAGCATCGACGCTATTCAGTGATGGAGTTGTCAACTTGGGTATTGTGACGTTGCTTGTCGTCACGAGTTATCTTTGTCACCTCTACCCAGACCAAGCAGAAGTCATCTGGGGTGTTTATCACCAAGCGTTGGATGGAACAGACCTTGAGATAGATGGAGGAACCAAAGTTGATGACGGTTTTGAAGAATTGTTGATAATAATTGTTTCTTTAAAAAGGGATTATCCTTTCTTAACATTTTCATTTACTTGTTGACAGTGTTACTGTTAAAATGACCGTATACGTCAGTGATCCAAAAATGTGGGAACAAGCGTTCGAAGACTTGTCCAG
This sequence comes from Lithophaga nigra, assembly GCA_028566555.1. Lineage (NCBI taxonomy): Eukaryota > Metazoa > Mollusca > Bivalvia > Mytilida > Mytilidae > Lithophaga > Lithophaga nigra. The sequence continues at coordinate 9,982 of JAOXYJ010180444.1, forward strand.
TGGAAAAATAAATCCTTATACCTACTACAGAAGACCTCAAACGGGCAGCGGTATAGGCGGGAGATACCGAGGGACATTTCATGTCCCAGTGAAAGCACCAGAGAAAATCATGTTACCAATAGACCAAATCACACCAGTTGCTGCAGTGGCAGAGAGGGCAAAGGCAAATCTGAAAAGAAAAATCGAAGATGATGTACCTCATGTGGACCCAGCCAAGATGTCCAGAAAACTGAATCGTCGCCCTATTATTTTCGACAGAGTATAAATAGTCGACAGTTTGACATCAGCTTTCATTTCTTGGGGAATATACAGACATGTATGCATGTCCTTCATGTTCAATGAGTTTTTCAAGGGATGACAATTTGAGGAGACATATGAAACATGTACATCGAAATGAGATTACGGAACCCAGAGGAGGAGGAGGAGGAGGATTTCAATTTCTTCATCCTTTCACAGCGGTTGTCAGTGGACCAACGTCATGTGGCAAAACGTTCCTTGTCAAGGACATATTGCAAAATATTGACAATGTCATGTATCCACCACCGCAGAAAATAATTTGGTTGTACAAAAGATGGCAACCGCTTTACGA
>JAOXYJ010180554.1:0-10569 GCA_028566555.1 Lithophaga nigra
ATAAAACTAGTTCCTATTCTAAATATAAAACAATTACACTGTAATCGGTTTTTAAATATTTTCAATTTGTCTAAAAATAAAATAAAATATTGACTGTTATATTGCTTTTTTATGCTTTAAAAAATGAAACGATCACACTGTAATCGGTATTTAATTTTTTCCAACTTATCTAAAAATAAACTTTGTTCCGGTACATGCGCAATAAAGTTTACAGCTTCACCTAGGGAAAAATAAAAACAGACACATAGTAAATCCACAAAAACAAATAAACAACAAAAATAGTTACAATCCAATATGGTGTATATGCACAAAAATCCAGGAATTAAATGTAACTGAATAACTTTCTCTAATTTTCGCTATATTACACATTGATAAGCATATTCCAAGTGAACGTAACACTTAATAATAATTAGTACTGTAATAGATACCAGTTTTTAGCAATTTTACTGTTCATTCTTTCTTCAAATAATTTAAAGTAGTCATTTTAAAAATTATACTAAATTTTATCAACTGAAATATCTATATTTTAATTACTCGTTTACTAAAACAAAAATCTTACCTGCTTCGTCTTTGACTGTCCTTATCCTAATGAATTTTTTTCAATGATTCATGGTTTTCCATATTTTGTTCTGGGAATTTTCATTTCAACTACGTCTTATCATCAATAATTTAAATAATTGCTAGGCAATGTAAATAGCTTTGTATTGATTTTGTTCTCAGTAATGCATTGAATGTTTACTTAATTATCGTATTTATTTCACCATAAAATTAAAACGTAAAATTGATTTTAATCAGTAACTAGTATTTATCACCAGCCTTTGGAGGAGGGGGAGAGCAAAAGCTCCAAACTAAAACAAAAAATCTCAAAAAAATTATTACAAATCGCTCTAAAGAGCGATTTATACTTTTTTTTTTTGAAATTGTTGGCATAGTTAAATTTTTTTGTCTGTGGTAGCTTGCATTAAAAGTAGTTACATATTACCGTTTCTGCGGCACTTGGACATTTTCAGGGCAAAACTAGGTGGACCCATTATTTGAAAAATTCGTACAAACGGGCGGTGTCTTGGTCAGTCTCTTAATAAATTATGGCGTTTTCACAGAAAATGGGCATCACCTTAAAAGAAAAATGCGATGGTAATAAAATTTATATGAATAAAGGAATGGCATCCGACAATTATAACATAGATCGCTATTCCCAATCGTTCGCCGAGAACCAGCAGGACATGGACAGGCGGTCGGAGAAGGCTGGCAAGAACGCCTGCTGCGACAACACAAAAATGGTGTCGACTGAAAGAAGACAACTATGCGAAAATTGCGGCGCGGAGGAAATCCATTAACCATTGGAAGACACCCCAGTAGAAGTACAAAACATTAGTGGCGCTCCACTGAAAAGAAAAAAGGGGTTCTTCCGGAGCAAGCCCGGAAAAGATGGACTCTGCTGGAGACATGCAAAGAACCCCCAAAGGCAGGAAGAGGAGGATGTGCCGATCGGGGAAAATTTTAGGTGACGGAAACCATAAGGAAACTTTGGCGAATCGCCAAGGAAGAAGGGTTTAGAGGGTACAGTAGGATGGGTAAGGATGCATTGGTGAAACTCATCGAACAGAGTATCCCACGCCAGTTCGCTCGCCGAGAGGTGCTCAACAAGAAACAGCTCAAAACGGTCGCGAGGAGGCGGGGCATTACCAAGTAATCTCGGCTCAGGCGAGACGAGCTGACCGCGTTGATGAAGAGGGATATCGAAAACGCCCCGGTCGAAGATGAAATCGAAGTTACAGACGAGCGAAATGCATTGGGTTGGGTATTCGGTACGGTCATCATCAACCCCTTGAAGAAGCATGATATGGAGATGTTCCTGAAAGTGAGCCTGGGCACTATCCACAGCAAGATTTCAGACGCATTGGTAAAGAAGAAGGGCTCATGGTGCAGTTGATATTCCAAATGGAAATTGTGAAGGTAGACCCGGCGCCGGGGAGAACAATTATGCCACTCCACACTTTAGACGGCTGCGATAACCATTACCGTATCGACGGATCTAGATCTGGAGATGGAGAGGATGGATGAAAATATCAAAGAGATCTTCGCAAAATAACAGGGCGGCGGGCAGCGGGTGGACATTCAGGAACATCGTGAAATTAGAGATTCATTTGAATAAGTTCAAACCGCAAACGATCGTGCTTCAAAATATGAGCCGCAAAATCCGACACATACACTCCGACCATATGCTCGACATTGATATCAAAAAATGCCCACACGACTTTGCTCTCCACGAACACAATATTGAATGCACGGGGCTCGACGCCTACATCGCGAACCGGGAATAGCTTATTGCCGACCTGATGGCCTACCAGAGGATCACGCGGGACAATGCAAAGACCTTTCTGCTGCAATCATCAAGAAGAAGGTAAAACTGGCCGTCGGCGCGCCCCAGTGGCCGGTCTAGTATAACCAAGGTAGGCCGCGAATCCAAGGAAAAGAAAGGCACTGACTGCAACATCGAGGGGACGACCGTGAACCATGTCATGTGAACCATGTTATGTGCACCCTGGAGAACAAAGCTATGATGGTGGCCTTCGACTTCCTGACCGAGTAGAAGATCGAAGTGGGATCACCCGTGTTCGACGGGTTGATGATCCATAAGAAGGGGATGCTTCGCGCCAGACTGCCCGAGATGCTCTAAGACTGCTCTCAAAGGGTGAAGGAAACCGTGGGATGCGATATTACCTTCATGGTCAAGGAGACGGATGAAGGGTATGATATCCCGGTCGCGGCGGCAGAGCAGAAGACGAGCCATTTGGACCTGCTCCTGCGAAAAGGTGTGTATCTCTTCGACTACATGGACAAATTAGACAGGCTCCAGGAGACCCGGCTTCCGGCAGAGAAGGACTGCTACAACCAACTGACGAATGAAGACATCAGCGCCGCGGACTACAACCATGCCAAGAAAGTCTGGAAGGATATGGGGATATCGACCATGCTGGAATACCACGCCCTATACTTGAAGACGGATGTGATTTTGCTCACCGACGTGTTTCAAAACTTCCGGGACATCTGCATGAAGAATTACGGCCTCGAACCCGCACACTAATACACCGCAACAGGTTTGTCCTACGACGCGGCGCTCAAAATCAGCGGTGTCAAGCTGGAACTGATCTCCGACCTAGATATTCTGCTGATGATCGAAAAGGGGACCGTGGCGGTCTCACAATGGCTTCACAAAGGTATGACAAGGAGAACAACCCCTATGTGGATGGATATGATCAAAGCAATCCGACCAACTACCTCATGTACCTGGACGCTAATAACCTCTATGGGTGAGCGATGAGGCGATACCTGCCAACCGGCGGCCTCAAGTGGATCGACCCTGCGGAAATCCCCGAGTTCAGTTCGCTTGGTGAGGAAGATGAACAGGGGTACATCTTGGAAGAGGACCTGGAATACCCCCGGGAGCTCCAAGACTACCATTATGACTTCTCTCTGGCGCCAGAAACCGAAAGACATGGAGCTTATCGGCGTCAAGAAGCTGGTGGTCAATCTCCAGGACAAGGAAAAGTACGTTAATCTGAAGAAGTATCGCGCCCAGGGTTTGAAAGTGAAGAAAATCCACCAGGCCATCGGGTTCAGCCAGAGCCCATGGTTGAGGAAATATATCGACAAGAACACGATGCTCCGGGCTGTGGCTTCCAGAAACTTCAAAAAAGACTTCTTCAAACTCATGAATAGCTCAGTGTTTGGTATTTAAAGACTATGGAGAACATCCGGAGCAGGGTAGATGTGCGGCTGGTCAACAGCGAGAAGGTCGCCCGGAAGCTAGTGGCGAAACCCAATTTAAAATTTCGAACGGTCTTCAAAGAGCATCTAGCCGCGATCCACATGCATCGTACCAAGCTGGTGTTTGACAAACCTATCTATCTGGGATTCGCAATCTTGGATATGTCGAAGACCTTGATGGCTGACTGTGTACAACTACATCAAACCGATGTACAGCGGCCGGGGAACATCTGCTACACAGACACAGACGTTTTGATCTGTGACATCCAGACGGCTGATGTGTACAAGGATATGGACACTTCTAACTATGCCGCAGACCACGCTTCCGGAATCCAGGCCGGCGTCAACAGGAAGGTGATTGGAATGTTTAAGGACGAATGCGCCGGGCAGCCAATGACTAAATATGTGGGGCGTCCAGCAATATATATGCCTTCAAGGTGGGCCGCCAGGGCTAAAGGCGTGAAAGGAATGTGGTCGAGTCGGAGCTGATCTTCGTTGACTACAAGACCTATCTAGACACAGTGAAAGAGTCTCACCGGACGATGACATCATTCAAAGCTGGAGCCACCAGATTTTTACGCTGGAGTGCAACAAGAAGGCTCTCTCATCCAATGACGACAAGCGGTACATCATGCTGGACATTCTCATCGGCAGCAAACTGCTCACCTTTGATGGGGACGACATCTTTGTCGACGGCGTGTGGTACAAAAGAACGCCCGGGCACTAGGACATCATTGTGAAGTACAGACCCGCGGACTTTAAGCCCGGTGACTTGGGCAACTATCCTGAGATCCTACAAGCCACCCGCATGATGTACCAAGGTAATAATGTTCTTTTCTGAATCCCTAAAGCTACTAAAAGTTACAAGTGGAAGAACATCGGTTCACACATCTTCAAACAGGAGAAGCAAGGCAGCCGGGTACGAACAATCTTTCTATCTTTAGGTTTCGACCAGTTGTTGAACCGATATCTGCGCCATGGCTTACCGGGCGAGGAACAATAGAGTGCCAAACGAGATCGTGGCCATTTTTGATGTGATGAAGCGGCAAGGCTGGATAAACAATGCCGAATACCAGTCCGCGCATCGTACACTCCTATAAATAAATAATGTTGGAAACGAAGAAAGTTTTTCGCCTAAAGTACATGTATGGCGGCCGGGGCCTATTCGAACCTGTCGCCAAATTACTCGGGTGGGTGTTCACCTTGTCGGCAGCGAGAGAGTAAGGCACTGACTGCCGCCACCGATGCTGCTGTGAAAGGTGATGAAAGGGCGCCACAAAGGCCGTGGGCTATGTAGTAAACAAATTGACCGCCTCCAAGAAGAAGAAAAACGTGCGATTCAACAACATCTCCAGGCCTCCCAAATCGAACCTGCACATCATCCCCGGGATTGGCATTGTCACCATCCACAACTTCGTGAAATCCTATAAATAAATAGACAACGTCTGAATTCGTCGATATCATGGAAACTTTCATCAAGGATGAAACTTTTTCAGGAGTACGAGTACCATGAGTATGAACCCATCACGGGATCGAATTTGAACAGCTCTTGCGGGGAGATTCGAACTACATTAAAACCCAGGACCTTTTCCCGAACCCAGCCGAGAGTTATCTGCTCTTGGAAGGGCGGCTTAAAAAAATGATAGAACTGCCTTCCAAGATGCCGATCTAAACTCGCTGGTCAACAACGCCGTCATATGTCTGTTCAAAATAATCAGATATAATCTTTCCGGCCAGTCAATAGAAACTCTCAACTTCCCCGGAATTTTTGGACTTTTGACCTACCCAGACGATTTCTCCAAGTCTCAAGGTCTAAATCAGCTGTGGTTCAAATATTTATTAACCGCCGCAGCAGCCGAAAACACTGGGTACGCCGCCAGGAGAGGTTATGTTATAGTAAAACCCGCCAACAAGGGATCGTTCTCATTTGGCATCCCGCTGAAGCATATATTCGGGTTTGCGCAGGATTATGACAAGATAATGTACGGTTTCAAACACGAGCTGGCCCTCGTTCGCGAGACCGACAATGATGCCGTGTTTAAAGATCCCGGCCTCAATGAAGTGGCCAATGTCGTGTTGAGTAAGATCTCTTGATTCGTCCCGCACATCATACCTACTGGCCCCGCCAAGCTAAAGTTATAGGATTCTCTTTATTCCGGTAACGATAACATATTTGGTGCTATTAATTATGACCGGTCTGCCGTAGGACTAAAATAAAATAAGGTCTGTACCTATCTGTACAAAGCATATTTTTTATCGCAAATGAAACACCTGCTTCCATCTAAATCAGTAAAAATATTGATACTTACAAGTCGATAAGTGAAGTCAACTGATCAAAGATTCCCTCTGGCAGGTCTTTTAGCTGATTATTGTCAAGATTCCTACAATAAAGGTATGATATTACAAGATGCTAAAGGTAGTCATTTATAAAATGACAAACACGCATACCACTGTAAATTATTCGTCTAAAAGCTTATAGATAGATATTCAATCCAAGACAAATAAATATATTAATGTAAGGTTAGAGCACTTATAACATACAGCTGGACAATGTATTAATATTATATCTTCCTACTGCAAATGTGACAGTCAAACTACTGAAATATAAATTATATATCTCGCAGCAGGCAAAAATAATAAAATTATCAGACAGATGATATTGTAAATTATTCAAGATGTATTGATATTATACCATCATAACCTGCAACGTCAATGCTTGCATACAAGGCATCAATTTTATCACAGCTTATCCAAAGGTAAACACCTGCTTCAATCAAAACCTTAGAAAGTAAGAATATTCATACTTACAACCATTCCAGTGAAGTCAACTGATCTAAGATTCCCTGTGGCAGTTCTTTTAGCTGATTACTGGTAAGACGTCTATAATGCAGTTATGATATTACAAAATGCTGCAATTAGGCATTCATACCATTGTAATATAAATTATTCGTCTAAAAGCGTATAGATAGTTATTAAACCCAAGGCAAATAAATATGATAATGTAAGGTTAGAGCACCTATAACATGCAGCTTGACAATGTATTTATGTTCTATCTTGTGACTGCCAATGCGACAGTCAAACTACTGAAATATGAATTATTTATGTCATAGCAGGCAAAACTAATAAAATTATCGGACAGGCAATATTGTGAATTATTCAAGATGTATTAACATTGTACCAACATAACCTGCGGCTTCAATGCTTGCATCGTTTTTATTGCAGCTTATCCAAAGGTAAATACCTGATTCCACCTAAACCTGAGAAAGCAACAATATTCATACTTACAAGTCTTCCAGTGAAGTCAAATGATCAAAGAGTCCCCGTGGCAGTTCTTTTAATTGATTATTGCTAAGATGCCTACAATAAAGTTAAGATATTACATGTACAAACTATTGGTACCAGGCATTCATAAAATGTCAAACACTCATACTACTGTAAGTTATTTGATTCAAAGCATATAGACATATACAAGCAAATGTATTCAACCTAAGGGAAATAAAGATAATAGCATAAGGTTTACAAGACATATAACATACAACTGGACAATGTATTTAAATTATATCTTGTTACTGTAAATGTCACAGTCAAACTACTATATGAGTTATTTATTTCGTAGAAGGCAAAAGTAATAAAAAAGTAGAACAGCAGTGAGCAAGCTCACATATCCAAACTCTCTGTTTGGCATATATTGATAGGGATCACAAAAGAAATGAAGGCACTATTTGGCAAGAAGTATCCCGTCCCAAATATGTTCCGTCATTATCGATTTTGGCACAATTGAAATTATACAAGGTTTTAATTTGGGTAAAGATGTGACCTAATTTGCAGGAAATGCGACAAGGAAAATAAGCACTATCAAGGTCACAAGAATAATTACGCTATATTTGTAAAATACCCACTCCAGAAAAAATGGTCATCATAATCGATTTTGGCCATAATGGAACTCATCCAAGGTTTTAGTGAGGGTAAACATGTAGTCAAATTTGAAGGAGATCCGACAAGAAACGAAGGCACTATCCAGGCAACAAAGATAATTATGTTATATTTTCACAAGTCCCCCTGCAGAAAAAATGGTCCCCTAAAATCGATTGTGGCCATAGTAGAACTTATGCAAGATTTTAGTGTGGGTAAACATGTAATCAAATTTGAAGGAGATCCGAAAAGAAATGAACGCTATCCAGGCGACAACAAAATGAGGACAGACGGACTGACGGACGGGTCAAAAATATTATACGTTCCGCAACTTCGTTGCGTGGGGTATAATTAATCGAACGGGCAATATTGCATATTATTCAAGATGTATTAACATTATATCGTCAGAGCCTGTAGCAGTACTGTTTGCATGCAAAACATTAATTTTATCGCAGCTTATCTTGAGGAAGTAAGAATTATTTTAAATTTTCCAGTAAAGTCAACTGATCAAACAAACGAATGCAAATACTTAAATTTTGACCAGCAGACCGCGGTTTCTCTTTCTAACTTCATCAGTACTGGTAGAACCCAAACATTTGGAAGACCATGTAGAAAAACCAAACTAATGAAAACAAATAATGCACCAAAATGTCCGAAAAATAATGGCCAAATCCAGCTATGGATACCTGCGAACTATGCAAGATCAACCTTAGTTTTATAAATATAAAATTTTATGACTGCAAAATTTAGAAATGGCATCAAAGCATCATCAGTAATAACTATGTCATGTCATGTCAGCACCGAGGTACTGACTACTGGACTGGTGATACCCCAAGGGACTAACAGTCCACCAGCAGTGGTATCGACCCAATGGCAGCAAATAAAGGAATGCAAATATGTTCTTAAACTTTGACCAGCAGATCGCAGTTTGTGTTTTTAACTTCATCAGTACTGGTAGAACATTTGGAAGACCATGTAGAAGAACCAAACTAATAAAAATAAAGAAATGGCATTTGCATTTCCTTGCCTACGTGGATTACTCTCCAATATCTATCCATTGATCAGATTCCGACCTTAACGCAAAACTTAATCTGAGTCAGTCATGCGGAAAATCTAGGTCGAATTGGCATCACTGCCACCTGACTCTACTTAATGTCAAAGACGCATCACGTGGCCAAATATCACTGGGGTATGCTTTGTAGTATGGTAGATATGATCTTAACGCAAAACTTAATCTGATTTGGTCATGCGAAAAATTAATGTCAAATTGACATCACTGTCACCTGACGCTACTTTAATGTCCAAGATGTACAAACTTAACCTGAGTGTGACGAACGGACTTACGGCCAAATGCTATATCCCCTCCCCAACTTCGTTGGGCGAGGGGATAACAAAAAGGCACCAAAGAGTCAAAGATTTTTTGTAGCAGTGTTGTCAATTTATTATGATTCAGATCCCTACAATAAAGCAATGATATTATAACCTACTGGAACTAAGTATCCCTAAACCGTTAAACAGTCGCACTACTGACATATCAAGATTTTTTTGTGTCAGTTCTGTTAACTAATTATTATAACAGAAGAATACACATGCATAAATTGCAATTGCCCTATGAAGATACCAAATTTCATACAGCAATTGTAACTTACCTTCCTACTAGATGAATTCGAATTACTCATATAATACTCCAACCTTCCAACATCTATAAAAGTAATTTGATTGCTGTTTGAAGAACTCTCAAAAAGAATATGTGTCCTTAGGATACGATGTATGCTCCACCCATAAATATCATCACTGCATGATAAAATTGGGGTCTTACCCACTTTTTACATTTATTTTAAATTATTTACATCTTGATGTACCCTGTGGTGAAGTTTCATGTTGATATGACGTCTACTTCACATCAAACTACCTTAAACCTAAACTTTAACATTAATTCCAACCATCATATAAATTTGATCACGGAACCATGAAATTGGCATCTTATCCCCTTTTTAGATTTATTTTTAATGATTTACATCTAAATATGTTTGGTGTACCTTTTGGTGAAGTTTGATGTTGATCATTAAAAATACTACTTCCCATCAAACTACCTTAAACCTAAATTTGAACCAGAATTCCAAACATCATATAAATGTGCTCACTGAATCATTATAATTGGGGCCACAACCCCCTTTTGACATGTATTTTATATTATTTAGAGTTAATGTAGCTTTTGGTGAAGTTTCATGTTGATGTGACTTCTACTTTACCTTAAACTACCTTAAAGATCAAACATGCTATTCAATTCCACAGGTGATTTTTTCATAAAAAATTGACTAAAGATATTTCATGACAAACCCAAAATTTTGAAGTGAAAAAAACATGGCGTCACCGACTTCGTTTTGTTACTATAGCAACCTAAAGTTTACAGCTTTTTCGGAATGACGGAAATTTGACACTCTATTTGAAATTGACAGAAATCCTTAAATATAGAACGTAACAACAAAATTCCTTTTTCATATTAAAGATAAGAAATGCTTCTTTTAAATAAAAACTTCTTTACATTTGTTTGGTAAATTTTTGACGTGAAAAAGGTCGCTGCCTCCCCGGGTTGGTCCACCACCACCTCGTTTTTTACCCACATTCCCACCTCAACGATGGTGTTCATTTTTACCACCCAGCCCACCTCAACGATGCTGTTCATTTTTTACCACTCCCTTCAAAAGTTTCTGATCCAGGTTTGCACCCAGACCGGAAATTTCGATTACCCTTTACCTTTTCACTCCCTGGCCAACTCATACGAGAAGTACCTCTGTCCGCTTTTGCTTTCCCTCAACCCATTGCTGCACAGGTAAGATCCCTCCAAGGGTCCCTTTGCCCTCAGGAGCGCACTGCAGGCCCATA
>JAOXYJ010180664.1:0-10568 GCA_028566555.1 Lithophaga nigra
CTTCTTTTCATCGGAAATCTATATCACAATTAATCAGTAATAATAATAATAATAATAACTCGGTTTTTTAGTTAAAAAATAAAGCACAAATGCGTAGATTTATTTATAAGTTAAAATGTAAATTAGTATCATTTTGAAGTATGTTTATTTGAAGCGAGTACAACATGTAATTTTAACACACAAACACGAAAGTTTTTCTTCATAACGATATGAAATATTAATCAAAGATAAAATTAAAATGATTGAAAATAAAAATCAAAATACCCTAACTCCAAAATACACTGTAGCTCATAACAGCATTTAGAACGGTATCCATGTGCAAGTTCCAATATGGGACCCTTCTAAGGATATAGTTCATTTCATTATATATGGCAGACCAACGCCAATGCTCAAGAGGGATAAGGCACCACAACAAAAAATAAAGCTTGTTCTATTATTTGACTGATGTCTATATTTAAGCTAAGATACAGAACCGTAACAAAAGATGAATACGAAAAATTGATGTTCGTTTTCAAGTTGTAATATGGATTCGTAAGAAAGGATTATTTCTTATTTTTTTATGACACATTGTCCATATCCAAGGTAACTAATAATACGTCTGTCTTCAATATTTACAATAGAACATGGTAAATGTCTAAATTTTAATACTGGACACTACCCAAAGAGCTTATTTCACTTTTTTTGTATACCGTAGTCCATGTCCAAGCTTTTATAAAAGACCATAATTAAAATTAACCGTATTTTAATGTTTAGAAGAGACCGATGTCTGAATTCAAACTTAATGAAAGGTTTCCATTTTCGAGTAGTAGTATGGGACCTTACTCAAGAATGTTGCTAATTTAATTTTTATGTCAGATCGATGTCCATATCCTAGTTCAAATATGAAGTCGTATTTAAAAATAAAGCTAATTTACTAATTACAACAGACTGATGTCAATATCCAAAATCTGAAATGGGATCCTATCCAATTTTTTGAAAGACGAAGGTTTAACAAGGGACCGTAACTAAAATAGGGGCTATGTTTCTTTATTAACAAGAGGTTAATGTCTGAATTCAAGGTATGGAACAAGGACAAAAAATGGGGCTATTATGATTCTTTTTGACACACAGATGTCAATATCAAAGTATAAGCTACCGTAACTGAGAACGGAGTTGTTTTATTTTTTCCCAAACAGACTGACGCCCATATTCTAGTTTCAATAGTGAATCCTAACAAACGACAAACACATCGATTTTCCTACTCTGTATTGGATTTCTAAATTCCAAACGTGTATATACAAACAACGTTTTATTGCAGGTTCTTCCAGATATTCCACGATCCTCACTACCTTTCTTACTACTGTAAAAAAAGTATCCAAAGGTACTGTCAATAAGCCCATTCTACTTTCAGTATAAAACAGATGTAGATTCTACAACATACTAAAGAATTGTTGAACTGTTTGGAAGACAGTTCTTTCAAATTCTGAGCTAGTACGAAGACTTATTATTTCTTACACATCAATACAACATTTGAAATAAAGGAACGTTTGAAATTTTTGATAACTCAAAGAAAACAAATGTCTTGCCAATTCCTTTAATTTTACATCCAGATACATAGAGGATGTTCTATTACTAAGCAATCCTAAATTTGGCGATTACTTACATCGGATCTACCCAAGTGAGCTCAAAATTAAGGACTCTGCAGAACAACACTTTCTGTTTCATATCTATGTCTCTACTTAACATTTACAAATATGGAATCAACAATCCAACATCTATTATAAAAGAGATTATTTTAATTTTCTAACAGTGAATTTTCCTTTGTTAAGCTGCAATATACTGGCTGCCCCTGCGTATGGCAAGTTTGTGTCACAAATGATGCGATATAGTAGGTGTCTGTTTATAATACAATAATTTTTAATAGAGGTAGATTTTGAACAGGAAATTATCTGAAGAGGAGATTTGAGACAACCAGACTAAAATGTCGCCTCCGTAAATTTTACGGTCGTCACCATGAGCTGGTGGAACACCTCAAGGTGTCTATGTTCCAGCATATGTCTATGTTTATGAGTGATGATATCTTTTTCTCATATATATAACAGCTTAACCTCCAGTCCAGAATTTGACTATATACTGATCTGAAAGAAAGTGAGATGAAATCGTACGACGGGTTATGCTAGCATAGTAGGAGATGCTTACCACCCGTTTTTGCACTTTTAGGAATTTGTGGGATTTCTCTTTCCTTTATTTCGGATTTGCCGTTTGATTTGTTGATCGATAGGTTATAATATTTAGTTGGTATTTACTTTTCATTCTTATGTCATAATGTCGTCATTCAAGTTCATATGTGGGACACTAATCAAGAATAATTTTATTTATTATTTACAACAGACCAAACTCTACACCAAGTTCAAATATGAGACCTTAACCTAGGATAGAGCGTATTTCATAAGACAGATGGATGTCCACAACAAAGCTTTAATAAGGAACCTTAAGTTAAAATAGAACATACATATCTAATTATTTAGAGGAGACCGATGTCTGCATTGAAGCTCAGATAGGGAACTGTGACAAACAGTTCAGCTTATTTTATTATTTATGAGCAGATAATGATATTCTAGTTTCAATATTAGACTAACTAAGAAATGAGCTTGCATCATTATATGCAGAGTCATCGATGTATTCATTTAAGGTGGCATAAAAAATCGTAACAGACACTGAAATTAATTTTATTAATTACGACCGACTGATGTCCATATCAAAGTTCTAATACGAGATGATAGCCTGGAAGAGAGATTATTTTATTTTTTTGACAAATCAATGTCCATTCTCAAGTAACGATGTGAGAATGTAACTAAGAATACAGCTTATTTCATAATTTATAACAGACCAATGTTAATACCCCAGTTTCAGTATTGGACTTTACTCAAAAATAGATCTTATTTCATTTTGATGACAGATTCATTCCATATCCAAGCTACAACATGGGATACTAATAGAGGATATTCGTAATTTCATTTTTATGAAAGATAAATGTTCATATTCAATTTATAATATTGGGCACTTACTTATTTCATTATCAATATGACAGATCGTTGTCTGTATTCAAGTTCCCTTATGGTAGAATGAATAAGATGAAGCTTATTTCATTACTTATGACAGACCATTAGTGATATCGAAGCTAGAACAGGGAATTCAACTTAATTGTGTATTTATGAGCAACAGATGTCTTCACTCAAGCTGAGATATTGGAACTTTTACAAAACGAGCTGATTTCATTATTTATGATAACCGATATTCATATTAAAGTTTCGATATTGGACCCTTGGTTAATATATATCTTACCTTGTATTTACAACAGAGCGATGTTTACACACAAGCTTAAAAATTAAACTAAGACAGATTGAAACTTATTTCATAATTTATGCCCATACCTAAGTTCCAGAAAGTGACCATTACAAAGAATAGAACCTATTTTATTAGCAACCGATATCTGCTTTCAAGCTGAGATATGCAAATATAACAAAACATGGAGCTTATTTCATTTCTTCTGACATTAAAATGTTCATAACAAAGTTCTAATTTCAGTGACCATGACGAAGAATAGAGCTTATGCCTTTATTTTACAACCAACCTATGTCTCAATACAAGGTCAAATATTAAAGGATAACAAACCATAGACCTTATTTTATTATTTATGATAGACAGATATCTATATTCAAGTACAAAAATTAGTCGTAACTAACAATAGAACTTACATCATTCACGAGAGACATATTTCTAGATATACAAGCTCAAATGAATGGACCGAATTAAATTATTTATAAAAGAGCGATGTGCAGGTTCGATTTTCAAAAAGGACCGCAATTAAAGATAGGAGTTATTTCATTATTAACGAGAGACCGGTGTCTGCATTAAAATCTGGCGATATGGAACTGTATCGAAGAATGGAGCTGGTCAATTATTTATTACATTCCAGTGTTCATATCAGTCTTTAAATATGAAACTATAACCATAAAGTAGGAATATTTCATTTTTAGTTAAATCTATGTTCAAATTTGGAAAAAAAGAATAAGAATAAAGGTCATTTCACTATTTATAACAATGTATATATCTCAGCACACATATGAGATGGTAAATCAAGAATGATACTTGATGAGAAAAAACTAATGGTTACTGCAAGTGCTTTTGAAGTTAAATTAATGTCCACATTTGAGTCCGTTTTCCCGTTGTGCTTGGTCTACATCCATATACACGTTTTTATGTTTAATATTCCGTATTTTGGAGCGGATGGACACACATTACAAATAAATGATCATTAATGTACGGTCCCATATTAAGATTATTAGGATATGAATCTCAGGTAAGTAATTAGAATAACTCAAAATAATTTACGATCCTATTTAGAAGCTTGGGTGTAAACAGTGTCGCTGAATTTTTATGCATAGTCACGTATTTGCAAATATATCTTAGAAACTGTCTGTTGTAAGTAACTAAATAAGCTCCGTTTTTCATTAAAGTCTATTATTTTAATACTGCCATTCAAAGGAAATAAACTATATTCTCGGTTGTGGCTCCATGTTAGGACCTGTATATAGACAAAGATGTTGTTCTGTCGAAAATAATGTAATAAGGTCCATCTTTCTTAAGGAACTTATATTTGACCTCAAAAATAGACAGGATACAATCATAAATAAAAAAAATAAATACCATTTCTAATTCTAACCTCGTATATAAACTTTGACATAGTGATGGAATAAGCTCCTGTTTCACAATTTATGTTTGGATCCCCTTTTTCAAAATTCTGTAAAGTTATAGGCAGTTTCCATTGATAATTAGGGACGAATACAGACAATATATAATTATATACATTAAATATTTCAAAAAGAGACACATTATACCCCCTCCTCCATATATTCATATATATAATCAATTTTAAAATTCAGATCCTGGACGGTTTATAATTACAAGAAGGATAAGAAGAGAAAAAAAACACAATTTCCTTTTTAGGTGAATTGCATAATGGAATGATTATCAGCCCAGTTGAAATTTTACCCGACTCGACAGCAGAACGTTTATGGTCAGGATGGAAAAATATTAAGTTTTTGAAGGAAAAGGTACTTTTTTACATTGTTCACTACGTATTCTTCAAGTAATACAAAGAAGAAATGGAAGTTATCAACGTCTAAGCCCAATATTTTAAATTCCTTTTGCTTTTCTCAGTATGTAAGTATAAGATCATGCATCAGATATTTAGATGTAAAGTATTCTTGGACAGTGATTTAACTATGTTTTTCACTAGTAAGAGAGTTCTGACCACTACATGCGATATTTTTTAGGCAAACAATTGTGTACAGTAATTAAAACGGAGATAAAATATTAAAAAGTTTTTAAACTGGATATCTTTGACACGATAGATTAACATGTGTAAATATTAAACATACCAGCATATATTCTCCTTCTTCCATCTTTAATGAAAGCATATGGCTTTAGATAATCTGCAGGGACTTGTAAGGGACCATGCACAGCTTGGAACGATAGATAAATGAACAATGGCTGCAACAACCAATAAAAAATTATGGCCATGATTAAAGTATGTCGTCTTGTATACCTAAAAACTGAATGAATTGACTGTATAAAAAGGTAGAACTAGAAATTGTAATAATAATAACGTTAAAAATATCTTTTTTTAATTGTCCAAATGGCAGCAGCAACCACCTCTATTGTAGCAGTTTTTTGAGTGGTAAATACAGTCATATGTTCAAAACCCAAAAGAATAATTATAATATGGTGATATTTAAAGGAACGTCTAAACTGAGTGTGAAAAAGAGGAATTAGCTAATATTTTTTTCAGAATCAGCATAACTTTAATAAGCGTGAAATTATATAGTAGCGTATATAGAAATAAAATTGTCGGAAAGAATACTGATGAAAGTGTTAGACTTAACATGTTTTTAGACGACCGTATTTGTACATTTGCTTTTCCAAATTATGTAACACCCAGCAGAAATGTTTAAAAGTATTTGTTTAATTGTCACTATCTTGGCATCTTAGTTCCACAATTGAAACCAAATAACAGAGCTACTTCTTGTGAAATTATCACTTTGGAGAGGAACAAACTACTGACAGAAAAGCTCTTCGGGCAGGAATATCCGTATAGTCAAATGGTTGAATTACACGAAATGAGACAGAAACATAAAGTAGATATATCATTGTTCGTTAGTATTGATTCTATTCCGAAGTAGGTAGTTTTTTGTTTGCAATATTACAATTTACTAGCTCGAACCGTTGCCAATTTTAGCACACAGCATATTTTCTGTTAGATACATATTGTCTATTTTCCATCGATCACGACAAGGAGACAAGTAGGATTCTGAGCAATACCAAATTAAACAGTACAATATTTGTAACTTTAAAATAGTCTTTAAAATCAAAAATAAATTTAGAAATCTTTGGTTGGTTGCACGTTAAATCAATGAATTCTGAAAAAAATGCACTAGATATTTCTCCTCTGATGAGTAGTTATAAGATATTATTTGTATTATTGTCATTGTACCTAGAAATTATCCTTTGTCGATATTGGTCAAAAGTACCATAATACAGATATTTGTGACCTAATACTTC
Source organism: Lithophaga nigra (assembly GCA_028566555.1). NCBI lineage: Eukaryota > Metazoa > Mollusca > Bivalvia > Mytilida > Mytilidae > Lithophaga > Lithophaga nigra. Next base: position 6,604 of record JAOXYJ010180664.1, read on the forward strand.
ATCTTATGAGAATAAGGAGAAATGATATATTTGCGTACAGTTAACAGAGTGTGATAATAAATAATTGTTAGGGTTTTATATAACTAAATATTATTCTTATATTTTATACAATTTAAATAAAAAATATGTGTTATTTATTTCATTGGATATAAATTTTCTTTTCTAAAAAATGATGAACATCTAAAAATATACATATATATTTATGAACTTTTAAACCACTTAAGCTCTCAACATGCTTTTCTTTCTTTAATAGCTTGTACGTTACCAGTATTTGTTAGGCCTGGACCAAATTTTCATCCAGGATGTTTTATAATTAGCTTGATTCGTTCATTTTGCGATTAAATGAATCCGAAGCAGATCATTAAGTATATTTGCAGAAGTAAGAAAACTAGAAGTTTTATTATACAACGTTCAAGATGTATCTACCAACAACCGTATATTATATATCGGTTGTTGCCAATTAGAACATGTTCAGTACTCTTTTCAAAAGAAACTGATGATAATGCGACCTTCCCTAGTTTGCCTGATATTTTAAAGAGGAATTAAGCTTATCTAGAAGGGTGCAGTCAGAACCTTAACATGTATTTTTTCAATCTGTCTTTATTCCTTTCTGGAAGACTGTCTACGAAATCTGGACCAATCCAGCAAGTCAAATTGAACATAGATGAACCAGATTAATATCTTTAAAAATTTGGATTGCTTTATCTTCTTGCTTCGGGTCTGCTTTAGCCAAATTTTAGAAACATTCTGTTCCCAGACTTATAAAAAAACAAATTTCCTTTCAGCAGTAAAAAAAATGAATGTTTACTTTAAAAGCAGACCGGGTAATAAGTCTATTATCGCAAATTAATAGAAAATGAGTTTTAGAGAAAGTATGTGTCTGTAGGTTTTCTGGTGATAGAAAACACCGATGGATGACAGACCGAGCGTTAGTGGGATCTTTCCCATCTTAAAAAAGTCATTCCGAGGTGTATTCTATCATTAGAAAACTACAACATACTTTCTGTGACTTAAATACCGTCACTTTTTTTTATGAATTTTGATACTTTTGAGCTAAAATATTAAAAGATCTTTTCTATAAAGAAAAATGTTTTAATCTAATAGTTACGGACCCATCCACTAATCAACTTGTATTCTGCTATAGGCATTTTCGCTGATTACAATTTTAACTCATTAAAAAGTCTCAATGTTCGACAGTTTTATTTCAAACACATTTGTAACCATTTATGAAGTATCGCGTGCCGACTAATCCTGTTGAACAAAACTTTTGTTGTAGTTTTATATTATTTAATATATTTAATACAGAATTGGCCTTTCGTATTTTAGTATTTAGAAAGCTTTCTATCAACTTTTCCCGTTTCTGAATCGCTTTGTTTCCCCGCCTATGGATAATTGCTTCCTATGGGAATGAGAAGACTTTCAGCCCTTCTCGATTCTCAAAGTTCAAATTTTATCGAAGTTTTGAATGTGTTCTGAGCAGATTCTGGAAAACAACGGAAATTTGGGTTTTTCATAAAAACCTTTCTGAGAAGCTTTTTATTATTTTCAAACCGATATATTTGGAACAAATTACACGATTTGAGTATTATCTATCTTACATATATGTACAGTAGAGACAGCTGAAACATATCTTCTGTCTTTAGAATAACTTGGTATAGGTTATTTTTTAGAAAGTCCCCAGAAGGTATTTTGTTATTATAAGAAGTATGTAAAAAACTTGGAATGATCCAGGCATTTCTGGATTTTTAATAACCTCCTGTTATCAAAACATTATACAATATTGCACCTAATACTATCAAAATTAATTTCTGGAAATTTTTTTTGGTCTCGATTTGATTTGTTTGTTGTGTTTTTGTCTATAATTAATACAGTTCTTAAAACCGTATGAAGAAATAATGAAATTTAAGAGAAAATTAAAAAAAGTTTACTTCGGAAGCAAATCTATGTAATATATTTATATATATATTCTATAATTTATTGCTATTGATAACGATAAAATATGAAACATTTTATAGACATTACAACATTTACTGTAAAAATAATGCATGAATAAAGCTTTTGTGATAACTTTTTCAGTGATTCATTTGTAATGTTAAACTTAATATTATGGGAAACGATTTATTTAACTCGACTAATTATTGTTTCTTATGAAAAAAATAAATACAATTACAATATATATATATGTTCACATTATAAATATTCGCTATCTGTACTGGAAGATTTTTGGGCCTTGTGTGACGAAGTGGTTAGAGTTGGTGGTGCGCAAGCCTTGGCGGGTTTGAGTCCTGCTCATCCCGCTTTATATGTTTAGTTTTTAAGACACGTTTCCAAAGTCGAAGGCCTCACCAGCTCCTCTATATAGTTATGCGGGATTTCCTCTCAAGCAAGTCTGTTAGTCACAATATTATTGACAAACTGCTGAAGTCAAGATAAACCTCAAGAACTCAACCCTTGTAAGGTTTTGCGGCCTAATAGTGGCTTTTTCTTCTATTTGAACGGTTTATAGTTTTATTGTTGTACATGCCAAAATTTTCTGTTTAGTGGTATACATTAATTACACTTTTTTCAGATACACTGTACACTATTTCCCATCCCTTATTCCTGTTTTCCAAAAACATTATCCATACTCCCGCACAAGTGGAATATGTCATTTGTCATTGACTATTGAAACATAGAAGCATCCACTTTTTCGATACGCTTTAGTACTAGTAAGGTGGAATTTATCACGGGTTGAAATAATTAGAAACCTCGTAGATGCAGATTTCACAACTATGTCAATATTGCTTGATGCCAGAAGTAATTAATCTTTATGAATTTAATAGATAATGTTTTATTTAATCATCACTTAAAACATAAATTGAAATCATAAACAACCAAAAGACAAAAATAAAAAAGTTTCTTTCCAACACAGTTTGATAATCGCAGTTTTTTTTTCTTAACCAATTATTCTTGATATTCAAAGGCTAATTTCGTGGTCGGCCATTTTCAACATATGCAAGGAAAAATGATTACATTCTACTTACATTAGATGTTTGGTGATTCCTTAAAATATCAATGACGCGTCTTGCAAATAAATGCGTAGAATATTCCCCTTTATATGAGACAGGTTGTTCGTTGTCCCTAAAGTCGATCCCGCACATGCTTCCGTAGCAACTTTGATGACTATAATAATCTTCATCTCCGGTCAGAAATCCTTAAAAAGAACACAAAACATAATACTTAAATGTTGCATCATTAACACAGCCAACAATTTTAGAAAAAAGTCATCTCCAACTTCTCACATAATCTTTTGTTTTCTTAACATCTACGGAAAGTTGTACATTTAAATTTCAATTGACGTCTTTCTAATTTCGAATGTAAACACTTAAAAGGTTGTTTATTCTGTATATTTCCTGTCACAAACAGCACATATTTTCATACCGTTAGCCTTCGGCGCAAAGAAAAATGCTCCTATGCAGATATTGATTGATTGTTTGTAAATTTCTCAAAACATTGGTGTACTATTTGTGGCAAGGTCAACACAATAATTGTCATTTTTATTCCATCATCGCTAAGATAAAAAAATAAATAAAAAAATAACAATTTATATACAAAAACTATCGAAATTCCATTTCCGAACGTTTCGGCGTTGCGGCCTTCATCAACGGGCTGTTTATTGGACCAATGACGTTACATTCCTACCTCGACAACAGAACGTGTTTCAATAAGACAAAAAGAAACTAGAAAATCGGAAATAAATAAATGCATTTTCAAACAAGTAATAAACAAATAAACAATGAATTTTATTTATTTGTTTATTGTTTTTATCATTTATTTATTATTTATTAGTTTTTCTATTGTTCGTATGACTGTTTGTTTACATGTATATATTTTTTTATTTATTGTTGGTTTATTTATTTATTTATATTCCAATAAACACCCGCTGGTTCGGAAATTTAATTTCTATAGTTTTTGTATTTACTCTT